>JAGFNQ010005717.1:329970-424769 GCA_024364735.1 Boesenbergia rotunda
AAGGTTTTCTAAGAGATCTTTCAAGAGTTAAGCTTGATGAATTATTTTGTGAGTTTGAACTACATGAACAAGCTAACATGTCTTCAAAAGAGAAAAGCATAGCTCTTGTTGTAAAAAGAAGGAGAAGAAGAAAGAAGAAAGAAGGAATCTTCATCATCTGAGTCCGATCAAGAGTCTTCGGATAGCGATAAAGAGATGTCGGCTAGTGAAGTGACTCATTATGTCAAGAAGATGATGGGAAAAATAAGAAAATTTACAAGGAAGGATGTGAAGAAGATGTTTCAACCTTCAAAAGGT
The DNA here is from genome assembly GCA_024364735.1 of Boesenbergia rotunda. NCBI lineage: Eukaryota > Viridiplantae > Streptophyta > Magnoliopsida > Zingiberales > Zingiberaceae > Boesenbergia > Boesenbergia rotunda. Next base: position 330,268 of record JAGFNQ010005717.1, read on the forward strand.
AAAAGTGGTCAAAATTTAAGTTTTAACACTAATGTCATTTGTTATAAATGCAACAAGAAAGGACACATCAAGCCAAATTGCCCGAATTGAAAAAGAAAGAAGAAAAAGAAAAGAAAAAAAGAAGGAGGCAATGGTGGCTCAAGCTACATGGGACACACCAAGCATTGACTCATCGGATGAAGATGAGCTATGTCATGTCACGAGACACATGACATTTATGGCTTTTGAAGATGACAAAGAAGCTTCAAGTGAGGAGGAAGCTTCAAGTGATGAATCGTCATCTAGTGACGATGAGGTAAAAGAATCTCCCAAAATTGAATTCCTTTATAAAACTATTGCTTATCTCAAGAATGCTTTGGCTAAGTCACAATCTAGGGTTAAGACATTAAAAGGAGAACTTAAGTCCATTAGGAATAATACATGTATGCATAGTGAATCAAGCATGCCTAAGGAAGAAAATAACAATTTGAGAAATCAAGTTATTGACTTGAGAACATGTTTAGAGAAATTTACAAATGGATCAAAGTATCTTGATATGATTCTTAGTAGTCAAAGAGTCGTCTACAACAAGGCCGGATTAGGATATAAACCTAAGACCAAAGAGGTTGCCTATATTTCTCTTATAGGAAGAAATGGTACACCTAAGAAGCAAATCATTAAAAGCAATGTAAAACAAGCTTGGGTCCCTAAGAAGTATTTGAATGATATTGTTGGATCAAGTGCATGGGTACCAAAAGATTATGTTTTTCATGTTGTTTAGGTAGAAGAAGAGAAGGATTCAAACATGTGGATTGTGGATAGCGGTTGCTCAAGGCACATGACCGGTGATGTGAGCAAGTTCTCCACAATTAACTACATAAAGAAAGGAACGGTATCTTTTGGAAATAGTGGGAAGCTCAAGATTATAGGTAGAGGTACAATTGAGGTATCACCTACAATCATCATCCATAAAGTGCTTCTAATTAAGGACATGGAATTCAATTTGCTTAGTGTTAGCCAATTATGTGATGTCGGATATAAAGTTGAGTTTCATGCAAATAAATGTTTGGTTAAACACAATAGCTCGAAAAATATTATGTTGGAAGGGTATAGGAAAACAAATCTTTATTATATCAATCTTTCCTATGCTTCTAACCTTTCTACTAAGTGTCTTTTATCAAAAGAAGAAGAAGGATGACTATGACATAGAAGACTTGGACATATCAACATGAAGAACATAGCAAAGGTAGCCAAAATGGAGTTGGTAAAAGGACTACCAAAGATCAAGTATGTCAAGAATAAAATGTGTGATGCATGCCAAGAGGGCAAGCAATCTAAGTCATCACACAAAGGTAAAACTCTAACTAGTACTTCTTTACCATTAGAATTGTTGCATTTAGATCTCTTTGATTGTCATAGTACCCCTTCATTAGTAGGAAATAAATATTGCTTAGTGATTGTTGATGATTTTTCTAGATACACTTGGGTCTACTTTATGAAACATAAGGATGAAACTCTAGAAATATTCATAGGATTTAGCAAAAGGGTTGAAAATGAGAAAAATCTCAAAATCAACCGAATTAGGAGTGATCATGGTGGAGAGTTTGAAAATTCAAACTTCTCTAGTTTTTGTCTAGAAAATGGGTACAAACATGAATTTTCTTGTCCAAGAACACCTCAACAAAATGGGGTTGTAGAAAGAAAAATCGAGCCTTGCAAGAAGCGGCTAGAACTATGCTTAATGCTTATTCTTTACCTAGTTATTTTTGGGCGGAAGCGGTAAATACCGCTTGTTACATCCAAAATCGTGTTTTAATTCATCGATTTTTAGGAAAGACACCTTTTGAATTATGGAATGGGAAAATTCCTCAAATTCACTATTTTAAAGTGTTTGGTTGCAAGGTCTATATCTTAAATACTAAAGATGATTTAAGAAAATTTGAGTCTAAGGCGGATGAAGGCATTTTAGTTGGGTACTCATCTACTAGTAGAGGATATAGAGTATACAACAAAAGACTCAAATGATTGAGGAGTCATCTAATGTTGAATTTGATGAGTCTACTAGCACTTACCCTAGGAAATCCTCCATTGACAAGGATATAGATGAAAGAAATCAAAACATTACCCAAGCAATTCAAAACTTACACTTAGGGGTATTGATCAAGAGGGAGGAAGAAGTGCATCGGATGATGAAAGAGGCAATAATCATCATGAAATTGATGAGCCCACAATCTCTAGGCCTTTAAGGCATCATCAAGATCATCCTATTGACCAAGTAGTTGGAGATGTTGCACAAGGAGTAAGGACTAGATCCTATTTTAGAGAACATACTAGTCAAATTGCTCTAATATCACAACTTGAACCAAAATCGATTGATGAAGCCTTAAATGATACGGATTGGATCCTAGCAATGCAAGAAGAGTTGAACCAATTTGAGAGAAGTGAAGTATGAGAATTGGTCCCAAGACCCAATGATAGTACAATTGTCACAACAAAATGGGTCTTTAGAAACAAATTGGATGATCAAGGGAGAGTCACTAGAAACAAGGCTAGGTTAGTAGCTAGGGGTTTCAATCAAGTTGAGGGACTTGATTATGATGAAACTTATGCTCCCGTAGCTCGATTAGAGTCTATCCGGATCTTATTGGGATATGCCGCTCACATGGGCTTTAAACTTCATCAAATGGATGTGAAATCGACATTTCTAAATGGATTTATTAAGGAAGAAGTTTATGTCGAGCAACCACCCGGTTTTGAAAACATAGATTACCCAAATCATGTTTATAAATTAAAGAAAGCCTTATATGGGTTAAAACAAGCTCCCGAGCTTGGTATGAAAGACTCTCATCCTTCTTAATCTCCAAGGGCTTTAGAAGGGGAATAATTGATCCAACTTTATTTCTAAAGTCTAAAGATAAAGACATTTTTATTGCCCAAGTTTATGTTGATGACATTATTTTTGGTTCAACAAATAATGAGCTTCTTCATGAATTCATCAAACACATGGAAAATGAGTTTGAAATGAGTCTAGTTGGAGAGTTGACTTTCTTTTTAGGATTACAAGTCAAACAAACTAATGAAGGAACTCATGTCTATCAAACAAAGTATGCTAAGGAAATTATCAAGAAATTTGGTTTGGAAAATGCTAAAGTAGTGTCTACTCCCATTGGAACAAATATCAAGATAGATAGTGATCATGAGGGAAAGTTAGTCGATCCAAAGCAATATAGAAGCATGATTGGTAGTTTGTTATACCTAACCGCTAGTAGACCGGATATACTATTTGCGGTAGGCATGTGTGCAAGATATCAATCTTGTGCCAAAGAATCTCACTTAGTAGTGGTAAAAAGAATCTTAAGATATATCAAGGGCACTCTCAATGTCGGTCTTTGGTACCCTAAAACTCAAAATATTGATTTATTTGGGTACACCGATTCTGATTATGCAGGTTGCAAATTGGATAGGAAGAGTACTAGTGGTGAATGTCAATTTCTTGAATCTTTCCTAGTGAGTTGGAGTAGTAGAAAGCAACCATGTGTTGCTTTATCTACAACCGAGGCCAAATATGTGTCTATGGGTGGTTGTGTAGCTCAATTACGTTGGATAATGCATACCTTAGAGGATTGTGAGCTTCATTACTCCAAGGTCAAAGTTTTATGTGATAATGTGAGTACTATTAATTTGACCAAAAATCCGGTGTATCACTCTAGGACAAAACACATTGAAGTGAAGCATCACTTCATTAGAGATCATGTGGCAATAGGTACCATTGAATTATATTATGTTGAATCAAAATTCAACCTTGACGACATATTTACCAAACCTCTACCCAAAGCGGAGTTCACCTCTCTAAGGAGAGGACTTGGTATGTGCTTTGTAGAAGTATAACATTAGCCTTGTGTGATTTAATATTAAGATAGTACTTTAACATATCTCATAAAAAAACCTAGGAGGCATTGCTTGTGTATTTTCTCATTTCATCTCATATTGCCTTGATTTATGATTGTATTTATGCATATGAGATGTTAGGATGATACAAATAATTCACTTATGCTTATAGCATTTTGATGAGTTATTAGATATATCGATTTAGTAATCATAAACCAACTATGGGGAAAGCAAATATTTAATTAATAGACATCTTACCCATAGATCATAATTGGATATTTTAAGCTGCTATTGCACTAGGTGCTAGTAGTTAACCCAGGCATCCGGTTCGATTCAGCTACGGCATTTTGCAGAATTTTTCATAATGGGCGCAAACCCTAGGACGCTGGGCTTCTAGACTGCCCAACGCGAGCGCTTCCCGATTTACCCTGGTGACCGATGGGAAACTTCCGTGGGGCCGGGCCGGTCACCCCAGGTTCAATTTGTCTGCTGCCTGGTTCATCATTTAATTGGATATTTTAAAAGTTTTGAAAGTCATTCTATGTTCTACTTATGGTAGTATAGATTTGAAAAACATATGGTTTCAAAATTAGGTTTTAAAGTTGATATACAACTTAAGTATGTTTCAATATTTTGAGGTTTGATCAAAGAAATTCAAAAATATTTTGACTTTTGATGAAAACATATTTTTTCATATTAGAGGATATCAAAAGAAATATGTTTGTAAAATTTCGTGATTTTTCAAATTTTCTAAAAATTTTCATGCATTTCTGAAATTCGACAAGAAAGCTGATTTCAGAAAATCAATCGATTGGGACCTGTCTCAGTCGACTGGTACAATCCTGTCTAGAAACTAGCGACTTCGATGTATCAGTCGACTGGTCCTTTTTCAGTCAACTGATAATTCTGTTCCCTTCATCAGTCATCTGACTCATGGACCAGTCGACTGATGTCGCGAATATTTAAAAGAACCACTCGCGCAAGGGCGGCCGAACCTAGGGTTTCAGCGTGACCCCTCATCGCCTCTCCTCTCCTTTATCTTCTCCAGCCACTCCAAGGGTTCCAAAATCCTTGGAATCTCTTCCCTACCCTTTCTCCACCATCGAATCCAAACTTAGGGCAAAGAGGAGCCTTCCTTAAGTCAATTTTGTCTATCTTGTTCCATGCAGTGAATGGAGCGAAGGTAACGGGTTGTTCACTTCGTCTTTCTCGTTTATACTATGATTTCTGACTAACCTTCCATATTTTTCATGTTTACATTGATTTTCCTCTTGATCGTGTTCTCTTGGTATATGCATATGGTATTTGCATTTTTGGGCTAGGAAAAACGCAGGATTGGTGAGGGAACTTTTTGACAACCTCCTACTAATCCTACGACACCTCGATTTCATTCCGAGGCTGCCCGACTAAGATTTGAGAATGCCGACTTCATCTTGATGAATTATCGGTATCTCAATTGCTCCTATTTTGAAGAGATCACTCTTGATCTCATTGAGATCATCACACATTTTGGTTTAGATAAATTAGTGTGTTGCCAGCATTACATCAATATCGATCTTTATAAAGAGTTTTATGACAATCTCTCTTGCATTAGTTCTGATGGTTTGGCATATGAGTCCATCCTTGGGGGAAGTCACCATTTCATTTACACCTAGACTGTTAGGGTCCTTTTTAGGATGTCGGGTCTCGGAGAACCCATTCAGATGCTTTCCTAACGTTGTTGAGCCTTTCACGGGTTCATTTTCTCATGTGACCATTGACTAAATTCATAGGCATTATTTTAATAATCCTCGACCTCCCCTTAAACGTATCTTTAATGCTAATCGTATGTCCGCAGTCAGTAATATTCTCTATAAGATTGTTCTTGATTGCCTTTTTCCTATTGTCACAAAGGGGAGGCCCACGATTCGATTACCTTACCTAGTTATGATGTATGCCTTAGAGCGGAGGCTTGACATCGATGTTGCTCTTCATATATTCATGTTCATTGTACATTTTTTGGGTCCTATCCAAAGGAAGCTTTACATGTCATTTGGTCATATTTTGACCGAATTTTTTGCATCTAGAGGTTTCGATGTCACTAGAGGTCAGCAGGATCAGTTGTCCAAGGACTATGATCAGATAGGCTCTTGGCAGCTCTCCTTGGCAGGGATTGAGTGGCACCAGGGAGTGATGGTCTGGCGGCGTGACCATGAGTCTTCTTGTTCTGACGATGAGGATGAGGACGTCGATGCTCCTGGTGGTGTTGCGCCTACTGCTGCTCCTGCGATGACTACAGATGAGTAGATTACCCGACTGGAGGAGGTAGTTCAACAGAAGATTCAGGGGATCAGGTAGGAGTTTCAGGGCTTTCAGCAGCGTCAGACTGCCATGTATGAGATACTGTAGCGCTGAGATTTGATGTATAAGGCTCCTCCTTCTCCTGGCGATGATGCTTAGATATTGCGTGCCTCAGATGTTATAGTCTTGAGATTGTGTTTGGATTATACATGTTCCTCTATTATACCTCGAACATCATAAACGATATTGTAGTACTTTCTGTTTCTTAATTATGGATCTTTGTAGCACTACCTTTGTGGTTATGTATGAACTTTTTCTTTCTCTAGTATTGCTTCTATGGTTTTTCATTACTTTTGTTGTCATCTATTGTGATTTTTGTTTTTAGTATACATGTTTCTTATGTTTATGTGATGGATTCTTGTTTGCCTGCCACCGAGGTATTATGGTTTAAAGGGGGAGCATATTTTCAGGGGGAGCTTCCTTTAAGGGGGAGCTTTGATTATTTTTTTTACTCCCTCTATTTTTGTTGTGTGACAAAGGTGGAGAATTGGATAAGTTAAGTTAGATGAGTTTTATGATTATTCATATCTGTTAATGTTTTTTTTATCATGATATATTTAAAGTCCTAACTTAAACAAATTTGTCAAACATCAAAAAGAGAGAGATTATTGGTACAATCATGCCCCAAACATTATTTACTTTTGATGTTTGGTTAAATGAGTTTAAGTTATACAATGTTGGTGATCTAACACGAAACTTGAGTTTAAGTCCAGGTATGAAGAATTGGTAGAAGAAGACTTAGCATGGCAAGACCGAGAGAAACACTTCAAGGCAAGCACAAGGATGAGGAGTTGAGGGCTCGGAAGCATCCTAAGGGCGTGAGGCTGATGGAATGTGTTTGAAGGCTTGTGTCTATGCAAAGGAAAAGTGGAACTTGAGATTCATTAGGTATCAGTCAACTGATGAGAGGATCAGTCGACTGATACAGTGAGTTGAGTCGACTGATAAGTGGAATCAGTCGATTGCTTCATGAACAGAAAGATCAGTCGACTGGGTCAAGTCCCAGTCGACTGATAAGTGACCGTTGAAGGTTGACGGCAGAAATCAGACACAATCTATAGTAGTTGTTGAAGCTCATCAGTTGACTGATATCAAAGGTTATACAAAAAGCATATTTCAAAACTTGAAGGAGATATAACTTGACTCTCTCGATTTTTCTTGCTTCTTCTGAGATCTCCAAGCTTACAAACTCTCAATCTCTTCCTCCAAAATTATTCTAATCTTGTAAGAGAAAGAGATCATCTTGTAAGGGTTTCGCCGCCTTCAAGCTTGATTTGAAAAGGAGAAAAGTATAATGGATTTTTTTTATTTACAAGGGGTATCCAGGCTTGTGCCCGACTAATCCTCTTGACTGACCGACCATGCCCCACAGCCTTCAACGAGAGTCCCCACCGGTCAACGAGGGTAAATCGCGAGACGGAGACACGTGGCGACTTCACCACTGATGATATCAGTACCCGATGGCCCAACCATGCAACAGCCTGTGGCGATTTCTTCCGTCAGTATACTGCGCGCTCTACCAAGGAGGAATCGAACCCGGGAAGTGAGGGATCACCTAAATGAGCCATTACCAATCGCGCCATGCTCGCGGGGGCGGAGAAAAGCATAATGGAGCTTGGTTGTATGGGTGTGGATCCTTGGATTAGTCACCTCAAGGAGGTGGAGACCAAGTAAATTAAGAGTGTTAGCAATGCTTTCATTGTTATTGTTTTTGTCTATCTTTTTCTTGTGCTTTGGCTAACATTTTGTAGACAAAATCCAAAAGAAGCTATTCACCCCCTCTAGCTAGACGCAAAGGTCCTAACATGTTGCTCTTTGGATAACCATCAAGCCACGTGTCAGGTGCCCAAGAGCACTCGAGCACCCTATAAGTGTCACGTCAGCAAACGGATAACTCTGATTGGGGCTATAAATAGATCCCTAGAGCTCAGTTTCATTTCATCCATTCAATCCAAGCATTAACAAACGAGTTCTGTGTAATCTTTCTTTCTGTTTTGAGTTTTCCACGTGTAAGAGGCTTCTTCGCCCGAAGAAGTTTTATTCAGGAGAATCGAGCCACATTCCGTCTTGGATTAGTAACCTCCCCGGTTGCAAACCAAGTAAAATCTGATTGCCACTTTTTTTCAATTTGCGTAATTTATTTTATATTATTTATTTCTGTTTGATCTAACTACCATCTTTGTTTAAAGATAAACAAAATATTTGAGTTGTTTTTTTTCAGGGGCAATTCACCCCCCTCTTGCCGACATTCAATTACCGTCAATTGGTATCAGAGCAAGAACACTCCAGAAGGACTAACCACCGTCTGAATCAACTACAAAATGGTCGGACCAGTCATCTACCCGCCAAAATTCGAGGGGGAGTTCGCGAGTTGGAAGCGCAAGATGCAGGTTTTCTTTAAAATTGATTTTGATTTAATTTTAATAATGAAAAACGATTTTGTAACTCCTAAGGACGCTGACAATAAACCCAAAGACGAAAGCCAGTGGACTAAGAAAGAACAGGCTGGCTTTGTGGTGAATGGAAAAGCAAAATACCATCTGCTGACCGTACTCCCTGCACAAGAAGTCAACCGAATCGGGAACTACCGATCAGCAAAGAAACTTTGGGAAAAGTTTCTTGAACTCCATGAAGGTACCTCCGAAGCCAAATTAGCAAAAAGAGATCTGCTTCGGAATCAGCTCAGCAACCTTCAACTGGAAGAAGGAGTGTTAGTAGCACAACTTCATGCTAAGCTTAAGGAGCTGATGACGGAACTCAGTAACCTCGGAGAATCGATAAATAATCAGGATGTGCAAAGGTACGCATTAAACGCCCGAACTGGATTTCGATAATCGACGCCTACTACATCTCTAAGGATCTTGAGGTAAGTACCTTAGAGGAACTTTTTTCCACTTTAGAACTTCACGAATACAAATGTGTAGGAAAAAGGAAAACGGACAACATCACCTTAGGTACGAGAAGGACCCAACATGAAGAGAACTCTTCAGAAAATGATGAAAACGTAGCATATATGGTAAGAAGGTTGTCTAAATATTTTAAAAATAAAAAATTTAATAAGGTACAGGGTAAGAAGCAAAGGAAAATCCATTGCTACAATTGCAACGAAGAAGGACACATGAAGGAAAACTGCCCCAATGAGAAGAATAAAGGAAAAGGGGCACCAAAGACAAAACCACACAACCTAAAGGCGACATAGGACGAGTCTTCATCGGAAGACTTAGATCTCGAGGAACACGTTGGACTTGCTCTAATGACTTCATACCAAGAAGATGAAAGCATCAATGAAGGGGGAGTCACGTCAGAGGACAGCAGCAACGAAGGGGAGCTTCGAACTTCAAAAGTGATATGGTAAGTGAGGTATATTTTTTACCTCCAGATCAACTTTATTCAGGAACAAGTCATGTTGAAATCTATTTGAAAAATAAAAAAATAAAAATACAGAACTGAAAAAACAATTATCATCTTCTTGCCCACTAGAAATGTATGATAAAATAAGATTTGAAAATGAAAATTTAAAAATTCAAATTGAAACTTTGAAAAACAACCATTCATGTTCAAGATGTTCACAAAATTCAAAAATTAAATATTATGAAAAACTCAACTGGTATTTTAGATTTCACAAGGACCAAATTACAAAAATTTCCAAATCATATATTCCATCTATGTTTCTAATAAATCCTGTTGGAAAAAATTTATATTGGGTTCCTAAATGTATCCTAAACTGTTGATTTCCTTTTTGATTAAATTAATTTTGGTAATTAATGTTTTTCTTGATAAATTTTTTTAACTGTTTGTAGGAAAATTAGTTTAAGGTTTTTGTTGATAAAAGTTTACAGTGTTCTATCTACAAAAATATTTTTAATTTTTTTTAAATAATCAAATTTATTATGATTTTTTGTTCAAAATCATAGTTTTAAATGTTAAAAATACTTTAAAATTAATTTCATTGAGTTCAAATTTTCTGGATCTGTTGATTATCTTCTAAAATTATTCTTTGAAAATTCTAACTTATAAATTCTAGACATTATTTACTGTGTTAAAAATGTTTTCCTTAACATTTTATGTTTTTGATGTGATCAAAGGGGGAGAAATTGTATTAAGTTAAGGGGCATGCTCTAATTTCATTTTTTTTAGTATTTACACTATTATATATCTATTTATGTTTTTTTTATACCCTAACGTTGATGCACATCAAAAAAAAGGAAGATTGTAAGTAACCCAGGTTGGTTTTGATGTGGTCAACCGATTTAAGTTAGGTCTTAGTGTTTTTAATCCCTGTGTCTAAGTGTATAGGAATGTAGAAGCGCAAGAAGTCGAGTGGAAGATGCAGCGGTCGAGAAGGATGACACGAAAAGGGACTCGATAGGCTCGGAGCATACGAGGGACGCGGAGCTCTGCGGAAGAGTACGCCGGTGGAGCGAGAAGGACGCGTGTGACGTCCGAGGGATGAGAAGCCAGGAGGAAGGACACTCGAGGGGCAAAAGGCCGAAGTCGAGTTCGAGTGAGCCTAACTCCGGTTAGCAAAAAATCACCCAAGAAGACAAAGGAAGTCACGTTGGAGAGTGGTTAGCGGCTGCTGACCAAACCCTCTCTCGGGCGCCCGTATGCATACGAGCGCCTGGGCTCTCGGGCGCCCCTGTGCCAATAGGCGCCCGAGAGGTTATTCTTAGCCTTTTGCGAACATTGCTCTTTGGATAACTATCAGGCTATGTGTCAGGTGCCCAAGAGCACTCGGGCGCCCTATAAGTGCCACATCAGCAAACGGATAACTCTGATCGGAGCTATAAATAGACCCTTAGAGCTCAGTTTTATTTCATCCATTTAATCCAAGCATTAACAAACATGTTCTGTGTAATCTTTTTTTCTTTTTCTGAGCTTTCCACGTGTAAGAGGCTTCTTCGCCCGAAGGAGTTTTATTCAGGAGAATCGAGCCACATTTCGCCTTAGATTAGCAACCTTCCCGGTTGCAAACCAAGTAAAATCTAGTTGCCTCTTTTTTTCAGTTTGCTCAATTTATTTTATGTTATTTATTTCTGTTTGATCTAACTACCATCTTTGTTTAAAGATAAACAAAAGATTTGAGTTGTTTTTTTAGGAGCAATTCACCCCCCTCATGCCGACCTTCGATCGCCGTCACACTGTTACCACTAGCTTCTTCCTATGGTCTCAGCGACTTTTGCTGGAGCGAGAATTCTTCGCCCGGGCAGGAGCTGGTGGTTCCTTCTTCTCGGATCATGTCGAGATTTAGATGGGGCTTCCTGCCGAATCCTTTTGGTGGGCGTGCTGCACTTCCTTAACATTGACGTGCTTGGCCGACCACCCTAATAAATCATCGAATCTAGTCAATGGTTTCTTCACGAGAGATCGGAAGAAATCTCCTTCAGCGAGTTCTTGCGTAAAGGCGCTGACAAGAATCTCTGAAGTGGCGCTTGATACATACTGCACCACCCGATTGAACCGCTAGATGTAATCCTTCAGTGGCTCCTTGCTTTTCTGCTTTAGGGCGAAGAGATTCAGTGTTGTCTTCTGATATCGCCGACTACTGGCAAAGTGATGTAAGAAAATAGTTTTAAACTCCAAAAAGGAGTTTATAAAATCCTGCGGCAACCTTTGGAACCATCTCTGCGCTGCTCTTGACAATGTGTTCAAGAACACCCGACACTTTACGTCATCTGTATATTGGTGTAACAGAGTTGCGTTCTTAAACTTGTAAATATAATCCTCGAGATCTATTTTTCCATCATAATCAGCAATTTTGGGATCTCGTAACTGCTTGGGCATGGGATCATCTACAATGTCCCGGACAATGGCAAAGATGTATACTTCAGGAGAACCTTTGCAAGTTCACTCTTTCCTTATCCCTCTTCTCGAGGCAAAACATTGGAAGCCGCCATATGTGCCCTCTTCATCTCTCCAATGGAGTCCCGTCAATGCCCTAAGGACGAATTCATGGGCGCCTCTGGAGGCGATATGAATCTTCGATTCCGAACGTATGAGGCTAATGCTCTCTCAGCATCTGCCTATACTGGCATCGCCCGTTGAGAAGCAGCTTGCTCAATTTGATGTTGTTCTAGCGCCCCTCTAACGGTGTTGGCGATTAAGCGGTCCAGTTCCTCTCGTATCAAAATGATTGGGTGTCCTTCCGATTCTACCATCGCAGTGTTCCTTCTGGTAATTAGTCTTTGTTTCCCACGGACAGCGCCAAACTTGTTCCAGAAATGAACGACGTGGACGGTAGGTTATCGTGGTGTAGCCTTGAGCAATGACAAAAGAGGATGTCCACGCCTGCAAAATTAACACGAGCATTAAAGGGATATACCGGAAGTAGTTTCAGCGGTGCCTTCTCCGAGACTCAAGTCAGAAATTATTCAAGAATAGAGCAGAAGCAAGAAGAATCAAAATGCTAGTGTTTAGAAGATCCCCCTTTCACTAGGGGCCTAAGCACCTTATATAATTACTGCTTTCTTCTTTCAGGTGCTCCCATGTTGCTGTAACTGTCTCCCCTGTTCCCACGCCTCATGATTTGTGGTTGCCTGCCAACTGTCGTTCACTGGGGGTTACTGGTAACGGCTATCGTGCACATTAAATCATGCGTTACGGGTCATAACTGTTGGCTAATATTCTTATTCAAGGAGGGGACACTTGAAACGGTCGCCACCTATATTCAGTGTGCCATTATCATCGTTAACGATAAACTTCTCCTAATCTATCCTCTTTCTCCTGAGCTGGTATCGGGCTCCGCTCTCCAAGTTGAGCTCGGGAACTCTCAATGTCCGAGCCGATCTCGGGCACACCTCTCCTAAGGTGGTCTCGGGAACCTCAGCCCAAGCTGGTCTCGGGCACTCTTTGCCCGAGCTGATCTCAGGCCTTTTCTCTCAAGTTGGTCTCAGGCGATTTCCTCCCGAGTTAATCTCAGGGACTTTGTCGAGTACTTCTCTACCACATAGTCATGACACATAGCCTTCTTGCGTCACATGTTCAGCTTGGGCTACTCATCTCGATCAGATGCATTAGAAAATATTAATAGAGACTTAAGTTATCCCTTGGTAAGATCATCCAAGACAGCACCCAAATACGTATAAGTTTTCTTACTTACAAATTAGATCAACCCCATAAGTATCATGCGAACTTAGACTGAATCATTCACAGACCCCTCATAAATAGTAATATGATAAAGAAAAACAAACACAACTTCCTCGTTAGGTGACATCATAATCAGAAGACTTAATAGTATTTTTACTTATTAATTAGAAGGCATTGTAGATACAGGAAGAAAATTAACAATATTTTCAAATAAATAATTAAATTTACTTAATCCAGAGAGATTATATAATCAAGGAATACTATCATTCTCTTATTTTTTCACCATCATCAAAGATAGTCTCTTCATCTTCTCATGGGAGAAGAAGAAAGATTAAATCTTACAATGAATGTACAATTATATTCATCTAGGATTAATCATATTTGATCTTAAAGGACTAACTAGAAGAAGAATAGGAGCTCAAATATTGTTAGTCGCATATGACTCCAGATGGAGCTCCAATATTATTAGTCTTATATGATTCTAGATTTTCAAATAATGATAAGATAGTCATAGGACTTATTGAAATAGACATGAACAACAACATATGCATCACACATTTCTACCCAAACTTTAATATAATTATTTTGAACTTTGCAAAACATATTAAAATTTTAGTCCAAGCAAAAGGATATGGAGACTTCTAGAACATAATGTCCAAATTGACATAATTTTTTTTTTGGAAAAAAATGACTCATATTGATAAGAACTATAAGATACAAATAAATAATATCATTATACTTTAAAGTGAATTTATTTCCTATAATTAAAAAATTTTCTCATCAGAAGTAACTGAACAATCAATCTTGAAACTCACCACAACCTCTTCAGCCAACGGACTCAATAATCTATAAATATAGGTGATCCGGGCGAGTAATTTTCAATGAGCGTCAAGGGCCCGATCGGATCCGGCCTGGGTCAAAGGAGGCCAGGCCGAGTTGGCTTCGGTCCAAATGAGTCGGATATGAAACTGAGCAGGGGGAATAGAAGACGAGACAAGTCGAGCTCTGATTCGGGGTCAGACACTCGGGATCGGTCACCCGAGGTCGGTCACTCGGGGTCGGTCACTCAGGGTCGAGCACTCGGGATCGGTCACTCGGGGTCGGTCACCCGAGGTCGGTCATCCGGGGTCGGTCACCCGAGGTCGGCCACTCGAGGTCGGGCACTCGGGGTCGATCACCCAAGGTCAGACACTCGAGATTGGCCACCCGAGGTCGGTCACCCGAGGTCTGCCATTCGGGGTCAGTCACTCGGGATCAGGCACTTTGGGTCGGTCACCCGAGGTCGGTCACTCGGGGTTGGGCACCCAAGGATGACTAAGAAACTGGGCTTGCCCGACCGACCCGCGCTGTCGGTCTACATGATCCGACCAGGTGAGCCCTAACGATTAAGAATCCACCTCGACAGCAAATATCTGTCAAATCCCTGACATAATTATTACCTGACAAAGCCGCCCAATATTAATAAGGATCAGAGAAGACAATGTAGACAGGTGGTTAGGTGGCTGTGGCAGTCTCACAGGGCAACTAAAGCTGCCATTAGCCCAGTCTGCCAACTGACCTATCCTTAATGAGATATGACAGCTCTGACAGGGCAGAGAGCTTCCCCTCCCCTATATAAACCCCCCTTGGGGCTCCAAAGAGGGGATTGCTGTCATTTTGCAACCTCAACCCCACTTTATGGTCTCCAGTTTGGTTCGATCCGAGTGCTTGTGATCTGATCCGTAATTGAGCCCGACTCCGACCCCCACGCTACAGCAGACCGGGTCATCTTCGTCAGACCGAGTCAACCGAGCGAGAACCAATCTTCACTTGTCGACAAGATCAAATTTGGCGTCGTCTGTGGGAATCTCAGCCTGATCAAAAGTTGAAGATGAGTGACTTTAACAGGGTGATCGTTACTCTTTCACAAGAAGACATTGATTTGCTGGTAACAGCTAAAGATCAGAAGTTAGTAGCCGAGCAGAAGATAGCCGCTCGCCAAATGCAGGAAGGCCCAGCCGAGCCAACAGCTCGCGTTGGCATCGAAGGAGGAGTTCGCCCGGGTGACAACCCCCACTTTCCCCGAGTGTTATTCGGCCCAGCGGAGGGTGCAGGACAGTCTGACCCCCAAGAAGTTTCTTCCAGTCAAGTCAGAGCCAACAAAGGGAAAGCCCCCATCAGCCAGGTACTAGTCGATCACACCGGGTTCCCCTTTTCCAGCCAAGTCCTACACGAACCAGTTCCCAAGCACTTCCGACTCATATCCATCCCTGACTATGGAGTGACTACGAACCCGGAGGAACACTTAATGAAGTTTGAGAATGCAGCGTTGTTGCATAAGTATTCAGATGGTACCAAATGCCGAGCCTTCTTGACCACCTTGGCCGGGCCGGCTCAACGGTGGTTTGACAGACTCTCAGAGGGATCTGTAAGAGAGTTTACTGATTTCAAGAGACTGTTTCTCCAGCATTTTGCATATCACGACCCCAGAGGCACATGCTTACTCGAAAATCAGGCAGCATCTCCCCTATACGGCGGACAAGTTGGGGCAAATATATATACACTCCAATCATAAAAGATGGCTCAGACATCATAACAGAAATAAAAACATCACCATGCAGTTATATATATCAACATAAAAGATAATAGGTGGCTCAGCCACCATAAACATAGAAGAAACCACAACTTAAAGAGAAACTCCACAACGAACAAACCCGACTAATAAAACCTGACTATAAATTAGTCAAGACCATACCAGAAAATAAAATAAAATGCGGAAATAGAGAAACTACGGAGAACCAACTCTGAAACAACTCCAAATAAAACAACCCGGTGGAACGGAGGGACTGAGGGGCTGGCAACTGGATCATCTCCTGGCTCCAAGCAAAATATCTACCTGCTACCTGAAACAAAAAGGGTAAGCAGGGGTGGTGAGTTCGGGCGGACTCTACGGGTATATGAGTAGACAATAAGCATGGCATAACATAAAGGTATAATAAGTAGAGAATCCAACAGGGTACAGTCCATAAGGAATATAGGAACCTAAACATGCATAACATATATAGAACGACAGGTTATAAAACCGAATAACAACTAAACAGGTGTAAAACAACGCAACAACAATAAAACCAAGATGTACATGCATGTCAATCATGTGCAACAACCATAGCTCATATAAATGCAACAATTACAAGAAAATGCATAAACGAAATACGTATGCACATGATGCAATGACATATGTCACCCCTGATGCCAGTCAAGCCGTCAACACATCTCATCTGTGTGTCCGAGTGGGTACGGTTGTGACAACTGTACGCACTCCAATAAATACCACAGAAAGGTGTGGTTGAGTGGACAGGATGTTGGGGAGTCAACACTCCATACCCCGATACATAGGGGGAGCTATCAACAGCTACAGTATCCCTCGAAAAACAATGGTGAGGGTGTCACTGCTTGCCTACAACTGCAACATGTGTGGTATAATAGGACAGTTGCTCGCACTCTAACAACTACCACGACAACAAGTGGTTGAGTGAATCAAGCAACAAAATGACTAACGATGGCTTAACCATATGGAAGCCTAACAGTCGTTAGTATGCAACGTGCAGATATGGTGCATGCTACAAGATGCACGAACAACCGGAGAAACCACGATGCAACCAAAATCCAACAAGTAAACGATGCATCAATACATCCAACCAGAAATTGAAAACCAACGATTATGCACCTACACTGTTAGGTAGGGTATTTCTAATGTCAAATAAACCTAATTATGTTTAATGGACTTCTAAGTGCTCGCGTACAAACGCCACTTTACAGAACAGAAAACCAACAGGGGACTGTACAGATACGAATTTTGAATACTTAAAGATCAACGAAGAATAAGTATCAACGACGATGTTAAAATAACAAATAACAAGGAATAAGGTCAAGCAACCTATAAGACATAAAATAGCAATGCTTTAAGGTAAAAGAAACTACTCGAGTACAAAGAAGAAGTATCCGCCTTATAATTGTAGAAGTCCGTAAACGAAGAGGACCTTCCACGATCAACCAAACGAGTCCGAATCAAGGTCCTGTATTACGAATATAATTTAACCATTTTATAAAATTAACTAAAATAACTAAATTATAGATTAATGAAAATTAGAATAAATCCTAATTACAATATCCATTTAATTTAAATCTTAAACCGCAGTTGGTTCCTTCTAAACCTAGTTAATAAAATTTAGGTCATTTGGTTAAATTCCAAAATAAATCCTCCAAGTGGTACACGACACACATACACGAACCAAATCAAAACTAGAAATCTAACCAACTGCAAAAACCCATCATTCGGGTCACTACAACAACCTCTTTAATTCACTAATTTACACAATGCAACATGCCATAAATAGAAATATTCCCTAGCAAAAACTTACGGCAAGGGGTGTCTCAAGCACACAAGATTCTTCCACACCCAAACTCCAAATAGAACAAAACCAACCAAGATAGAAATCTGGTGTAGTGATCCGCTAGTATCCTAATCTGATCAAACCCAACAATCTCTGCAAGAGTAAAACCTCCATGTAGCAAGTCACCCCACGACAAAGAAAGGCTACACATATCTAAACTCAAGATCACCTAATCAGAACATAAAACCTAATTCCCATTATCCACCCAACCAAGAACAAGACTCGCGGCACAGGTGGAATCATAGGATTTAACACCCAATCCAATTTTTGAAAAAATGATGTTCATGGAAAAATGGAATCAACATATCCTCAACACCGGAATTCATCCTTACCTCGGTGGTGGCTTCGATCGCGCGTACAGAAAAAAAAAAAAAAGGTGGCGGCGCAACCTCTGTAGTGGGGAGAAGGAATTAGGGCATGTGGCCGGGAGAAAGAGGAGGGACTGCGTCGCTGCTCTCGCTCGTGGTCGGAGAAGAGAGAAGTCGAGTCGTGTGTGTGCGGTGGTGTCAGTCTCGGACGACGAATGGCGTCGACTAGGGCTCGGTGGTGTTGAGAGGGCGAAACCGCTCGTTCGGCATGAGGCGAGGAAGAAACTGAGACGGGAAAGAAAAAGGGGGATTTAGGGTTTTAATATAATTTTTGGCTTTTTGCAATAAAGCCCTCCAAGTCTTGAAAATTACAACTAAGCCCTTTAAAATTTTGGTTTTCAACATTCTCCCCCACTAATAAAAATTTGGTCCCCAAATTTAGCTAGTGAACCACAACAATTACTTGTCAACAACCAGAGAAATCAACAACCCAGACTAGTCCACAACCATAAACCGCAACGAGTACTGGTCAACAACAAGAGAAATCAACAACCCAAATATAATATGAATACAGAATGAAAAACAATCATACGCACCTCAAGTAAATAGATGAGGATAGCAAGCTCTGATCGTATCCTCGAGCTCCCAAGTAGCTTCCTCATCAGAGTGGTGCTGCCAACCAACTTTGACCAACTGAACTGTCTTGTTCCTCAATCGATGCTCTTTGCGGTCCAGAATCCGCATAGGCACCTCCTCGTAAGTCGCGTCTAGCTGAAGTGTGACCGACACCTCCAATAACACATATGTAGGATCTGGTACATATTTCCTCAGCATGGAAACATGAAATACGTCGTGAACTCCAACCAGTGACGGTGGTAACGCCAGACGATAAGCGACGGCTCCAATCCGCTCCAAAATCTGGAAAGGTCCAATATAGCGGGGAGCTAGCTTACCTCGCAACCCAAACCTCTTTACCCCTTTCGTGGGCGACACTCGTAAGAACACATGATCGCTCACGAAGAACTTCAAGGGTTTGCGTCTCCGATCTGCATAACTCTTCTGACGATCCTGAGCCTCTGACAGCCTGCGTCTGATAGCACGGACTAGCTCTGCGTCACGCTGAATACTCTGAGGACATAGCAACTGAGATTCCCCAACCTCCTCCCAAAGGGTGGTTGTCCTGCAAGCTCTACCATACAACGTCTCGAAAGGTGTCATCTGAATAGCCGAATGATAGCTATTATTATAGGTAAACTCAACCAAATGCAGGTGATCCTCCCAGTTGCCTCCAAAGTCCATAACGCAAGATCTCAACAAATCCTCCAGTGTTTGAATAGTGCGGTTAGACTGTCCGTCCGTCTGCGAATGAAAGGCTGTACTGAATCGAAGCTCGGTACCCATGGCTTGCTGCAAACTCTGCCAAAATCGCGAAGTGAAACGTGGGTCTCTATCTGATATGATGCTCAAAGGAACACCATGTAGTCTGATAATCTCACAGCAGTACAACTCTGCCAACTTGTCTAGTGAATCTGTCCTCTGAATCCCCAAGAAATGAGCGAATTTGATTAATCGATCAATGATCACCCAAATCGCATCGTGTCTTCTACGAGACCTCGGTAATCCAACAACGAAATCCATCGTGATATGCTCCCACTTCCACTCAGGAATAGGGATCTTCTGTAGTAATCCAGAAGGTCTTTGATGCTCGGTCTTCACCTACTGGCACACTAGACATCTAGCAACAAAATCCGTGATGTCTTTCTTTATACCATTCCACTAGTAGGAACGTCTCAAATCTCGGTACATACGGGTCCCACCTGGATGTATAGCAAACCGAGATCGATGAGCCTCCTGAAGCAACTCATCCATGACCGGATGTGACTTAGGTACACATAATCTCCCTCGGAAATAAAGAATACTCTCGTCATCTTGTGTAAAGTTAGTCTGCTGCTATGAGGCTATCCGGCTGCCTAGGAAAC
The DNA here is from genome assembly GCA_024364735.1 of Boesenbergia rotunda. Classification (NCBI taxonomy): domain Eukaryota; kingdom Viridiplantae; phylum Streptophyta; class Magnoliopsida; order Zingiberales; family Zingiberaceae; genus Boesenbergia; species Boesenbergia rotunda. Next base: position 350,281 of record JAGFNQ010005717.1, read on the forward strand.
TGCAGATGTTGATCACTACCCTGAGCCTCTGTGATCCTCGTCCTGATCGAAGACTGAGCAACCATAGTCACCAACAATCCTTTCTCTGTCTGACCCTACTCCTCCAGTCCCAACTTTGAGAAGCTCTGAACTAAATCGGTGACCATAACCCGGTGACAAGCCAGAACACTCCGAGATTTTCTACTCAGTGCATCTGCAACTACATTAGCTTTACCTAGATGGTAGCTAATAGTACAGTCATAATCCTTCAAGAATTCCATACATCTTCTCTGACGAAGATTTAGCTCCTTCTGAGTGAATAAATATTTGAGGCTCTTATGATCCGTGAAAATCTCAAACGTGACGCTGTAGAGATGATGTCTCCATATCTTCAGGGCAAAAATAATGGTTGCAAGCTCTAAGTCATGAACTGGATAATTCTTCTCATGCTCCTTCAGCTGACGAGAAGCATAAGAGACTACCCGTCCATGCTGCATCAAAATTGCACCCAAATCCTGATGTGATGCGTCAGTGTAGAGTACAAAACCGTCCTCGCCTGAAGGTAACACCAATACAGGCGCAGACAACAATCGCCGCTTAAGCTCCTGAAAAATGGTCTCGTAAGCTTCTGTCCAAACAAATTTCACGCCCTTTCTGATCAAACGTGTCAATGGTGAAGTGATGCTGGAAAACTCCTCAACAAATCGGCGATAATAACCAACCAATCCGAGAAAACTGCGCACCTCCTAAACCGACTTAGGTTGTTCCCAACTGGTGACAGCCTCGATCTTCTGGGGATCTACGGAGATACCTCTACTGGAAACAACGTGTCCGAGAAAACCCACAGAAGACAACCATAAAGCACACTTGCTAAACTTTGCATACAACTGCTCCAGGTAGAGCGTCTCTAGGACGATGCGAAGGTGGCGCACATGTTCCTTCTCGAAACAGGAGTAAATCAGGATGTCGTCAATGAAAACAATAACAAACTAATCCAAATACTCCATAAAAACCCGATTCATCAGATCCATAAATACTACTGGAGCATTGGTAAGCCCAAATGACATTACCAAAAACTCGTAATGTCCGTACCGAATACGAAAAGTTATCTTCTGGATGTCTGAATCTCTGATCCTCGACTGGTGATATCCTGACCGCAAATCAATCTTAAAATACACTGATATATCCTTTAACTGATCAAACAAATCTTCGATACGAGGCAGGGGATATTTGTTCTTCACAAACTATACATTATTGGTCCATCAGTGTGGCAATGCATCTTTGCATACTAAACTTTTAAGTTATATACATTGATGTCAAATACAAAGTGAAAATTCAGGAGGTGTCTACTGTTGGAACTTGGATGGCTAGAGAGGGGGGGGTGAATATAGCCAGACACCGAACTTTAACACTTATCGATTTTCTGCACCTCAAATGTTAGTAGCACAGCGGAAGCTAAAGAAAACAGAGTATGCAGAAACATAAACTCTAAGCTAAGAGCAAACACAAGAGCGCTAACAAGAGGATTTACAAGGTTCGGGGATAACTTGCCCCTACTCCTTGGCGTGCCCTTAAGGTCGGCGATCCCTTGATCGTCGGCAGATCAAGCCCCGGAAAATCCGAATAAAATGCAACCTCCTTCTCGGTGGAGTAACCTCTCCACAATGTTTCGAAATGGATCAAAGATAAAGTACAGGAAACACAAGAAGAATCTTACTTAGCACTTGAAACCACAAGAACACAAGCAGAACTTCTCCCGAGCTCCACCCAGCGCAGATCTCACGCAAGAACTCCCTTCTTCGTGTCTTCTCGCTGATGGACTCGCCAAGCCTCTTGTTTCTTCTTCCAAGTGCTCAGTAACAGATGGTTGCTTCAGAGATCGCAGTTGCTTGCTCAAGATGATGGAACCAGATTACACAGTAAGCACAAGTTGTCGCAGAGTAGTTTCGTTGAGTTGCTGAGACTCCTTCGCCACCAAGCGCTTAAGTCCCAGCTCACCGATCACCAGGTCACCGCCTCACTGCAGCCTCCAGCTGCTCACCTGCAACAGCCAGCTACTACTGAGCTCTCCTGGACTCCCTGAGCTTCCCTCAGCCTAGCCCCAGTCAGCAGCTCCAGCCAGCGCCAGCGTCCGTTGCAACCTGAGATGGCAAATGGACAAACCTGCTTCAAGGAAAGGCCTCCATTGACTCTCCTTGAGTGTTTGAATCCATCCATGTCACCTTCACACTTAATCAGAGCATTAGCACAGCAAATTAGCAACAAATCAAGTATCAGAGATTAAGCACAGAGAAATCAGATGTGTTCAGACGCGATCAGAGCGTCTGACAGTGCATTTTGAATTAAAGTGATCGGTCACCGGATCGATCAGAGAGCCTCCTGATCGGTCACCAGACCGATCAGGGTGGGTTCAGACCGATCAGGCTCCATCCTGATCGGTCCCCAACGCTCAATCAGGAATCGTAATTTCTCTGGGACTCTCCGGGACCGATCACCAGACCGATCCCAGGTTGTGGATCGGTCACCAGACCGATCCACCCCTTTGCAGGGTGATTCCTTAGCTTCGCAGTCCAACCCTCCTGATCGGTCACCAGACCGATCAGGGCATGCTCAGACCGATCAGGCTCCGTCCTGATCGGTCATAGTGAGGAACTCGCGACACTTGATCGTTCTCCAGAACGGTCTGAACAGTGTTCCAGATCGGTCACCAGACCGATCAGGAGCAGATCAGTAAGGTTCCCAAAAACCTACTGGATGCTCCCTGATCGGTCACCGGACCGATCAGGAGCAGAGCAGCAGGGGAACTCAACTCACTTGTGGGCTCCCTGATCGGTCACCAGACCGATCAGGAGCTGTGCAGTGAGTGAAACGCATACTCCCTGATCGGTCACCAGACCGATCAGTCATCGCTGGATCGGTCACCAGACCGATCCACGAAGGAGCACCGTGCCAACTTCCCTGATCGGTCACCAGACCGATCCAGGGACTCCAACCTAGCCCTCCAAGCTAGGGTTTCATCCAACCTAGCCCTCCAAGCTAGGACCTGACCCTCCAAGCCAGGATTTCATCCAACCTAGCCCTCCAAGCTAGGACCTGGCCCTCCAAGCCGGGATTTCATCAACCTAGCCCTCCAAGCTAGGACCTGACCCTCCAAGCCAGGACTTTTTCACACCTAACCCTCCAGGTTAGGACTTTTCACACCTAGCCCTCCAAGCTAGGATTTTCCACACCTACACCTAACCCTCCAAGTTAGGATTTCATCAAACCTAGTCCCACTAGGTATGCCTAGTCCACGACCAGGACTTAATCATAATCATAATCATCAACCTAAACTAAAATCGGTGTCAACACCAAAACAACAATCAGGGTCAGACTGCATCAACAATCTCCCCCTTTTTGTTTTTTGACAACCCGATTTTAAGTTTAGGGATTTGAAATCAATATTCTCAAATTTCAGAATCATAGGGGAATCAGGATCCTCCCCTTACAACATAATTATCCCAAACTTAACCAACCACACTCTCCCCCTTTGTCAAACACCGAAAAGGGTGTAGACGAGTTGTTAAGTTTAATCATACTCCCCCTCAACCCTAGGGGTCTCCCAAAACAACAAAAGATTTGATCATATTGGTCAAGACTGTAACGCCCGCTTTTTTTTTCCTAAGCGGCGTTACGTTAACATGCTTAGGGCATGTAGACATCATAAGGCAGCGGAATAACTTAACTTATACATGCCCTGTTACCATTCTTAACTTATTGACATGGGAACCTTAGCATATTAACTTTGAACTTAAGCATCCTATCATGTCTCACATAACATCATATCATAAGGTTCCATAAGTCATTATTCAAACACATAAGTAAACATATAATTCCTGGGCCAAGTCACTACGTCACACATGCGTTCTTGCCCTCCTGCTGCTTCCTTCATTATCCCCTTGAATGATCTGCGGTATAAGGAAATAAGACTATAAGCACACAGGCTTAGTAAGACTCTTTCCTACTCACAAAACCATCCATCATTCATCATCTCATAATGAGCACATAAAACATTAACATACTTGGTGCTCTACTTAGAACATAACATCTTGCATCACTTATCGTATACATAGCATGGCATGAACATAAACATAGTAACATTCTAAGCATGACATGATACATGGCATAAACATAAACATCATAGACATTCTAAGCATGGCATAATTCATTCATTCTCATGGCACAATTCATAAACATAGTGAACATTCTAAGCATGACATAATTCATGGCATATCGTAAACATAGTGACCATTCTAAGCATGGCATAATTCATGGCATGAATCATAAACATAGTGAACATTCTAAGCATGGCATAATTCATGGCATATCGTAAACATAGTGAACATTCTAAGCATGACATAATTCATGGCATAAATCATAAACATAGTGAACATTCTAAGCATGACATAATTCATGGCATATCGTAAACATAGTGAACATTCTAAGCATGACATAATTCATGGCATAAATCATAAACATAGTGAACATTCTAAGCATGACATAATTCATGACATATCGTAAACATAGTGAACATTCTAAGCATGACATAATTCATTCATTCTCATGCATACTTCTTAACATGAAACGTAAGCATAAAATCTTATCAACATAGCATAATGCATAACATGAATGGATGCATGAGTGGAATACATATACATAAGGATGCTTAACTTTTAAAACATACTTTTCATTGCTTAAACATAATCATCATAACATCATTTGGGGTCCCCGGCTTGTACCACATACATACATCATTGCGCGCATCCCTAGCAAGTCCGAGGTCGCGAGCCCCAACCTACTAGGGTAAGGACAGCATAGTCGGTAGTCCCCGAACCGAGGCGTTCTTAAGGTGCCCATCCCTGTTGCACAGCTCCGGTAGTGCCAGAACCGTGGACAGCTACGGTAGTCCAAAACCGGGGCATTCTTAAGGTGCCCATCCCTTGGACCCATACTTCGGTCCGGTACAAGCCCATACATAAAGTAAAATACTTTTCATGTTTCATCATTCATATGGCATTCATGGCATCTTTAACATAGCATAACTTGTTACGGCTCGGCCCGTCTACCGGCCCATTTACCGATCCTCACGACCGTCGTACCGTCGACCATCGACCGTGCCGTCTTAGCATATTTATGCCTTAAAGACATAAGCATCATCTTTCATTCATCATCATTCATTTAACATAGCATAACTTGTTACGGCTCGGCCCGTCTACCGGCCCATTTACCGGTCCTCACGACCGTCGTACCGTCGACCATCGACCGTGCCGTCTTAGCATATTTATGCCTTAAAGACATAAGCATCATCTTTCATTCATCATCATTCATAGCATATTCATTCATTCATCATACTTAACATCATCATTATGCCTTAAAGGCATGAACCTTAACTTCATTCTTCACTTTCATTTTTTTAGACATGGCATCATTTTCATTCTTAACATGGCATCATTTTCATTCTTAAACATAAACATAACATACTTAACATGGCATCATTTTCATTCTTAAACATGGCATCATCCTCATTCTTAAACATAAACATAACATACTTAACATGGCATCATTTTCATTCTTAAACATAAACATAACATACTTAACATGGCATCATTTTCATTCTTAAACATGGCATCATCCTCATTCTTAAACATAAACATAACATACTTAACATGGCATCATTCATATCATGAACCTAACATATCATAGCATCATTTTTATCGTGATCATAACCCTATCATTCTTATCATGGCATCATTCATATCCTGAACATATACTTATCATACTTATCATGGAAACACATAAACATATACTTGAAGTTAAAGGCTCAACCCTAACCCTTGGGCCCTTGAGGTTGGCCGAAACATATGGGGTCTCTAGGGTAATCCAAAAATTCCCAAAATTTATACTTAACCTCCACACATCATAAGGGAACATAAATTAACATTATCAAGATTTTTGGCTTAATTATAGACCTTTAAATCATGGTGACCGAAACCCTTAAACTTAGGGTTCGTAGTTTTGTTTCTTTCATGTTGGCCGAAACCCTAGGGTATCCTAGGGTACTCAAAAAATTCTCAAAAATTATACTTAACCTCTACACATCATAAGGGAACATTAAATAACATTATCATGATTTTTAGCATAATTATAGACCTGTAAATCATGGTGGCCGGAACCCTTAAACTTAGGGTTCTTAGTTTTGTTTCTTTCATGTTGGCCAAAACCCTAGGGTATCCTAGGGTACTCCAAAAATTATACTTAACCTCTACACATCATAAGGGAACATTAAATAACATTATCATGATTTTTAGCATAATTATAGACCTGTAAATCATGGTGGCCGAAACCCTTAAACATGAGGGTCTCGGTTTTCTTTCCTTTCAACATCCAATTCGAAAACCAACCACTATATATCATACTAAAAATCATAAAAATCATAGGGAACTATTATACCACAGGTGAGGGAGTCTTACCTTGGGTTTCTTGATTTTTTGAACCTTGGAAGAGAAGAAAATGGTAAGATCTTTGGACCCTTGAACACCCTTGTCCTTGTATCCTTGGAAGAGACTTTAGATCTAGGAGATGGAACCTTGGAGGAAGCTTTTCCAAGGGGAAAACCCTCTAGGAGTGGTCGGCTAGAATGAGGGAGGAAGAGAGGAGGAAATGCAATTGAAAAAAGAGAGAATGAAACTCCCAAACCCCCCTATTTATCATCCATTAAAGAGGTAAATGAAGAGTCTCTCCATGACTCTTCATCTTCTTCTTAATCATAACTTATATCCATTTCATTTCCTCATAGAAATCCCTTGCTAGGTGAGTTGGTTAAGGCTTACATGGTTGTACAAGAGGTCTAAGGTTCAATCCTTGGCTCATGCACCTTTATTTTTATTTTATTTTTATTTCATTTATTTTATTATTTTTATTTCCTAAATTCCGAAAATCCCCCTAAAATCACCCATAATTATGCCAATATTCCTAAATAAAATTCTTCTACATTTATATTAATTTTACCTAATTTATATTAATTTTACCTAATTAATACCCATTTTCGGAGCCCATTTAAAGCTCATTGGTACTTAGTTTTCTCAATTAAAATGAGAAAACATGGATTTTCTAGGCCTAAGTTCTCCTTAATATTTCTAAGTCCCTTGGAAAATTATTTAAACATGCTTAATATTTTAAGAAAATATTAAGAGAATTTTCCGGGTCTTTACAAAGACAGGGTTTAATCAATGAACCAATCAGTGAACATAACACCCAAAGTAAACCCCAAAAACAAACATCACGGTTAGTTCACCATATATTATGATATTTGAAGTAATCAACAAGATGAAAGAAGGAGACCCTTACTTAGGCACCATGATGTTGATTTGATCTGAGAAAATCCTGAAGGCTTGAAGAAGGACTCGCGCAGGAGAAAGGTCACGGCGTAAGAAATGTACTCAAGACCTTGAGAAAGAAAGAAACTTGCAGAAGACAAGGAAGGGCTCGTAGGAAACCTTAGCAGGATCACACTCACACAGAAGCTCGCACGCAAGAGGAGGAGAGGAAGACGATTGCACGCGCAAAAGGTGAGGATGAAAGGTGTCGGTGCAAAGGCTTGGGAACAGGTAGGGTTTAGGAGGAATTAATCGGTTGGTGGATCGGTCCACCAACCGCAATTTAATGTGATTGAATGGATCACCGTTCGATCTGGAAGTGCCCAGACCGATCAGGCTCCGGCCTGATCGATCTGGCCTGGTCCTGATCGGTCGGGTGACCGATCAGACAGGCTCCTGATCGATCGACTGATCGATCAGGAAGCGAACAGTAGGTTTGGAGGTTTTTCCGTGAGCCCCCTGATCGGTCTGTGGGCCGATCACCCCAGGGTGCCAGATCGGTCCGGGGACCGATCTAGGCCAACACAGAGGGTTTTGATAATTTTTCGCGAAGTGTTCTATGACCCCTCTAATCGGTCTGTGGACCGATCACCACAGAGGGCCCCAGATCGGTCTGGGGACCGATCCAGACCAACACAGTGGGTTTTGACAATTTTTCGCACAGGAGCTGGATCGGTCCGTTGGACCGATCAGACATACTCCTGATCGGTCCGGTGACCGATCATGCTTCCTGAAATTCCTGATACGATCTGAAACTTTCAGTTTCAGACTTCCAAATGATTTCGGATAAGATCTGATAAAGAATATCGATCTTGGAAGTGGTCCCTTGACTAAAATTGATCCCTTAACAAGGATCAAAGGTCCTTATGGGTTTAACAATCACTTGGCTCCACCCAAGTGGAGTCAAACTCAATCAACAACCATCCACTCAATTTCAACCAAGTTTGTATCAAATTCAAGTTTCCAATCAAGTTTCCTTGATTGGAATGTCCAAGTATGATCATGGAGCCAAGTACACATGTGTTATGCATTGGTTTTCCCCATACTTGGTCACCGAAGTGATTTTTATCTCGTCAACCAAATTCCTCAAGGGATGCAATGACATTTCAAGAAATTTAGTTGATCCTAACATCTCACCCCATTTCTAGCAAACAAAAACGTTTTGGTAAACCTTATAGTTGGTGTGAGATGTCCCCAAGTTACCCAATTGTCGGCCAACAATTCGAAATGATCATCAAGGGTTTTGAATGCATTTTGATGTCTATGAAGCGCGACACATTCCCAACTCCCTTCTTAAGAAGCTAAACTCATTTTCGGGGAGTGGTTTAGTGAAAATGTCTGCTAGATTTGATTTAGACTCTACATATGAGAGTACAACATCTCCTCTAGCAACATGATCCCTAATGAAGTGGTGGTGGCGCACTTCAATATGTTTGGTTCTAGAGTGATGGACCGGATTCTTGGTTAGGTTAATTGTGCTAATATTGTCACACAACACTTGCACCCCCTTATAACTTAATCCATAGTCCTCTAGAGTATGAATCATCCACAACAATTGCGATATGCTCTCTCCCATAGCAATATATTTTGCCTCGGTCGTGGAGAGAGCAACACAGTGTTGCTTCCGACTTGACCAACTAACTAAAGATGATCCTAAAAATTGGCAACCCCCACTAGTACTTTTCCGATCCAACTTGCATCCATCATAGTCGGAATCGGTGTAGCCAATTAGGTCAAATGATTCGGTACGGGAGTACCATAGACCAACACCAATTGTGTCCTTGAGGTATCTCAAAATTCTCTTGACAGGAATCAAGTGAGATTCCTTAGCACAAACTTGATACCTAGCACACATACCCACAGCAAAATGTATATCAGGTCGACTGGCTGTGAGGTATAGCAGACTACCTATCATGCTTCGATATTGAGTCAAATCAACAGGTTTACCACTCTCATCATTGTCTAATCTTGTGTTTGTAGCCATGGGAGTGGTTACCTCTTTTGAATCACTCATGTTGAATTTTCGAAGCATCTCTTGAGTATACTTTGATTGGTGCACATGGATCCCATCTCGGATTTGTTTGATCTCATGTCCAAGGAAGAAAGTCATCTCTCCCACTAGACTCATTTCAAATTCACTCTCCATGTGCCCAATGAATTCATTTAAATAGCCCTTGTTGTTTGAGCCACAAATAATATCATCGACATATACTTGGGCTACAAATATATTGTCACCATCTCTTCGTAGAAATAGTGTAGGGTCTATTTAGCCTCTAACAAAGCCTTTTTCAATTAGAAATGTCGACAACCACTCATACCAAGCTCGGGGTGCTTGTTTAAGGCCATAAAGTGCCTTTTTGAGCTTGAGCACGTGGTTTGGAAATTCGGTACTCTCAAACCCCGGAAGTTGTTCGACATAGACCTCTTCTCTAATCAGACCATTTAGAAATGATGATTTGACATCCATTTGATACTGCTTGAAATCCCGATGTGCTGCAAATGCAAGCATCAATCGGATGGACTCTAATCGTGCCACGGGAGCATAGGTCTCATCATAATCAAGGCCTTCAACTTGATTGTAGCCCTTGGCTACTAAGCGTGCCTTGTTTCTTATGATTTATCCCTTATGGTTCAATTTATTTTTGAAGACCCATTTGGTTCCAATAACGGTGGTCTTCTTAGGTCTAGGGACTAAGTCCCACACTTGACTTCTTTCGAATTGACCTAGTTCATCTTGCATCGCAATGATCCAATCGGGATCATTTAATGCTTCATCAATATTTCTAGGTTCAATTTTGGAAATTATGGCAACTTCATTAGCCTCATTCCAGAAGAATGATCTAGTTCTAACCCCATGATGGATGTCTCCAACAATCTGGTCTTGGGGATGGCTAGAGGCTAACCTAGTTATCCTAGGAGTTGGTGGTGCTTCTCGAATGGTTTCACTAGACACTAGCTCAGCCTCAGGATCCGACTGATCTATGTGTTGTCTAGGCTCACCGTCATCAGACTCATCACCATCAACAATATTTGGACGTTCATCCAAACCCAGTTGCCTGAGTTCGAATTGAGCTTCTTCGACATCTTCTGATTGATCATTTGATCTTGGAATTTCCTCAAAGATAGCATCAGAAGATTCTTCAACCAATCTAGATTTCTTATTGTAGACTTGATAGGCTTTGCTAACTAGGGAGTACCCGACCAGTATCCCTTCATTAGCCTTTGCCGTGAACTTTCCAAAGTGGTCCTTGGTGTTTAGGATAAACACCTTACAACCAAACACCATAAGATGTTTAACCGTAGGTGGTTTTCCAAACCAAAGTTCATGGGGAGTCTTTCCTAAGAACCTATGGATGAGGACTCGGTTTTGCACGTAGCAAGTTGTGTTTACAGCTTCGGCCCATAAGAAGCTCGGTAGTGAGTACTCATTAAGCATGCTTCGCGCAGCCTCTTGTAAGACCCGGTTCTTCCTCTCTACAACACCATTTTGTTGTGGTGTTCTAGGTGTGGAGAACTCATGTCTATACCCTCTATCTTGGCAAAACTCTAAAAATCGTTGGTTTTGAAATTCACCTCTATGATCACTTCTTATTGTCTTAATTGTTGATGATTTTTCATTTTCAACTTCTTCTACAAAAAGAAATAAAGACATCTAAGGTTTGGTCCTTATATTTTAGAAAATAAGTCCATGTATATCTAGTAAAATCATCAATGATAACAAAGCAATATCTACTACCATTCAATGATATAATAGTGCTACAATCAAACAAGTCCATATGAAGTAAGTCCAATGCGGTAGAAGTACTTACAGTGCTTTTACCTTTATGTGCAGATTTTGTTTGCTTACCCATTTGACATGCATCACAAAGTTTACCCTTTTCATACTTGATGCTTGGTAAGCCACGAACTAATCCCTTATTGGTCAACATCTGGATATTCTTTATGTTCACGTGTGCTAGTCTCCGGTGCCAAAGGGTGGACTCATCTTCTCTTGACATGAGACACTTAGCAAAAGCATTAGTAGCACTTTTAAAGGAAACTTGGTAAATGTTATCTACTCTTGTTCCTACTAGTACCGTGTCAAAATTATCATGTTGTCTAACTAGACATTGACTTGATTGGAAATCAATTGTGTAACCCACATCACACAATTAACTGACACTTAGGAGATTAAATATCATCCCCTTGACTAGAAGGACATTCTTAATTCTAAGACATTCGGATATTTGAATGTCTCATATTCCTATGACCTTAAGACTACCATTGTTACCAAATGAAACATTACCTCTACTTTTTCTTTGAAGTGTGGTAAACAATGATCTATCCCCGGTCATGTGTTTGGAGCACCCACTATCAACGAACCAAGTTGATAGATCCTCCCCCTCAATCATAACCTACACAATTCGAAAAATGGAAGATTTAGGTACCCACACCTTGGGACCTAAAGCATCTACTAAACAAGACTTAGGCACCCATGCCTTGACAACTTTCCTTTGAGCCCTAGGTGTCTTAGATTGTCTAATATCAATCCTAGACATCAAAGACACAAATGATGATTCTTTGGGTCGGTAACCAATACCGGCCCTATTGTAGACTGCCCTTTAGGCATTCAAGATCATGTCTAAGGTCTTTGAGCTAGTTGAGAATTTCTCAAGAACACTCTTGTGTTTCTCAACTTCACTCTTCAATGATTTGTTTTCATCTTCTAGCATCTCAACATACAAATTATCTATATCCTCATCCCTAGAGGACTTCAATTGTTCAACTTCAATTTTCAAAGACTTAATCTCATCCTCTAACATTTCAACATGCAAATCGTCTACATCCTCATCCCTAGAGGATTTCAATTGTTCAACTTCTAATTGCAATGATTTAACCTTAATTTTTGACTTTTTCAACATATTTGTTAAGCATGCAATAGCTCTATAGCATTTTTCAAGTTCGGGAGTGATTACCTCTTCATTATCCGAAGATGATGAAACCGCGTTTGAGGAGTCGGAGGATTCATCACTGCTTTCTTCTTCTTCAAGTGCCATGAGTGTCACATGTCGTGTACTCTTCTCCTCCTTCTCTTCATCGGATGAGCTAGAGGAGGATTCATCCCAAGTGGCTTTCAAGGCCTTCTTCTTCGTTTTGGATCTATCCTCCTTCTTCTTGAGCTTTGGGCAGTCCTTCTTAAAGTGCCCTTTCTTACTACATTCATAGCAAGTGATATTATTCTTATCAAGCTTAACTTCACTTGGGTTACCTTTACCCTTGAAGCGTCGACCCTTCCTCATCATCCTTCTAACGAAATTGGCCATCTCGGAGGAAGAAGAGCCGCTGCCATCCTCCTCGGATTTGGACTCGGATTCGGATGAAGATGAGGATGAGGAGACTTCCTTCTCCTTCTTCTTCTCCTTCTTCTTCTTGTTCTTTTCTCCTGCAACTAAGGCAATCCCCTTCTCCTTGGGGTCTTTGTTAGCCATTTCATGCAATTCCATTTCACAAAACAAATCATCTAATTTGACAATTGATAAGTCCTCCAGCAGCTCACCTCCAACAGCCAACTACTACTGAGCTCTCCTGGACTCCCTGAGCTTCCCTCAGCCTAGCCCCAGTCAGCAGCTCCAGCCAGCGCCAGCGTCCGTTGCAACCTGAGATGGCAAATGGACAAACCTGCTCCAAGGAAAGGCCTCCATTGACTCTCCTTGAGTGTTTGAATCCATCCCTATCACCTGCACACTTAATCAGAGCATTAGCACAGCAAATCAGCAGCAAATCAAGTATCAGAGATTAAGCGCAGAGAAATCAGATGTGTTTAGACGCGATCAGAGCGTCTAACAGTGCATTTTGAATTAAAGTGATCGGTCACCGGACCGATCAGAGAGCCTCCTGATTGGTCACCAGACTGATCAGGGTGGGTTTAGACCGATCAGGCTCCATCCTGATCGGTCCCTAACGCTCAATCAGGAATCGTAATTTCTCTGAGACTCTCCGGGACCGATCACCAGACCGATCCCAGGTTGTGGATCGGTCACCAGACCGATCCACCCCTTTGCAGGGTGATTCCTTAGCTTCGCAGTCCAACCCTCCTGATCGGTCACCAGACCGATCAGGGCATGCTCAGACTGATCAGGCTCCGTCCTGATCGGTCATAGTGAGGAAATCACGACACTTGATCATTCTCCAGAATGGTCTGAACAGTGTTCCAGATCGGTCACCAGACCGATCAGGAGCAGATCAGTAAGGTTCCCAAAACCCTACTGGATGCTCTCTGATCGGTCACCGGACCGATCAGGAGCAGAGCAACAGGGGAACTCAACTCACTTGTGGGCTCCCTGATCGGTCACCAGACCGATCAGGAGCCGTGCAGTGAGTGAAACACATACTCCCTGATTGGTCACCAGACTGATCAGTCATCGCTGGATCGGTCACCAGACCGATCCACGAAGGAGCACCGTACCAACTTCCCTGATCGGTCACCAGACCGATCCAGGGACTCCATCCTAACCCTCCAAGCTAGGGTTTCATCCAACCTAGCCCTCCAAGCTAGGACCTGACCCTCCAAGTCAGGATTTCATCCAACCTAGCCCTCCAAGCTAGGACCTGGCCCTCCAAGCTAGGATTTCATCAACCTAGCCCTCCAAGCTAGGACTTGACCCTCCAAGCCAGGACTTTTTCACACCTAACCCTCCAAGTTAGGACTTTTCACACCTAGCCCTCCAAGCTAGGATTTTCCACACTTAACCCTCCAGGTTAGGACTTTTCCACACCTAGCCCTCCAAGCTAGGATTTTCCACACCTAACCCTCCAGGTTAGGACTTTTCCACACCTAGCCCTCCAAGTTAGGATTTTCCACACCTAACCCTCCAGGTTAGGACTTTTCCACACCTAGCCCTCCAAGCTAGGATTTTCCACACCTATCACTCCAAGTTAGGATTTCATCAAACCTAGTCCCACTAGGTATGCCTAGTTCACGACCAGGACTTAATCATAATCATAATCATCAACCTAAACTAAAATCGGTGTCAATACCAAAACAACAATCAGGGTCAGACTGCATCAACATCTACAAGTTCAAATGTTTACTAAGCGAATGATTTAAAATATCATCCACAACTTTGAAGACACTAAGTTTTCTAAGGTACAGAACCAAGTACCGACAATTATGAGAACTGAATATAGATCTTTTTACATATTTGTGTATACAATGCAGTATGAATTCAGGTGCTTCACATCATAGTCTTCTAAAATTGTTTGCATGGTCAATGAGGATGTATATGTTCGACTCAGGGTTTCAAAGCCCTAACAGATTTGATCAACCTTTAAGTCACTAGGTTATAGGTCAAAGGGTAAACTCAATTGACAGAACTATGTGTTATTTCATAACATTAAAATATGACATTATATATCTTTTTACATAACTTCAAAATGTTCAAAAATCTGAAAAAAAATGGAAAACCAATTGGATCAACATAGCTCAAATTGGTTTGACCAATTCAGTTAAATATCCAACTTGGCTTGACACTAATGTTTATTTTAACTACAGACTGAAATAGGGGTAAGTGCAACCTCATTCCTTTCTAATGCCATTGAGTGAATCCTCACTTTTTTAACATAAAACCAAACCAAAACAAACCAAAATAAAGGGGAGAAATCCATAGGATTTTAACAACTTGCATTCCCTGATGAATGCACTGCTTGAGGAGGATTCCTCGATGATAATTGAATGATGAAGAATCGAAGAATGATCTTGATAAAGAGAGAAATTCATATTTGCTCCCTACATACAAACGATCCTTGAGATTGTAGTCTTGCTGAAGAACAAGAACATTGAACCAAAAACATCTTCACTCGATTGAATATACTAAAGAGCACTACCAAGAACATTGTGTTCACACAAAATCGATTCGAAAATTTTTCTACCCTCAGAAAACTAAATGGCTGTAAAGCCCAATAAGAAACATCTTCAAAGTTACCAACAAATTTTTTCTTTTTTTTTCGTTGCTCAATCTGGTCAGATATTCGGGAGACGTAAGCTTATCCCCCAAGTATCAGATATTCGGGAGACGTAAGCTTATCCCCCAAGTATCTAATTCAGAGCACCGAAACTGCAAGATGGCTAAAAAAAATTTGTTGGTTTTAGATTACCATCAGAATCCATATTGCTTGATTCAGAATGGGCACTTGCATCACCTATCAGTAATCTCCCCTTCATAGACACTTCTTTCTATGACAAGCAGATCGCGGATTACAAGACTGAGCTGTAGTTATTTCGTGTCTTAGTTGGATTCAACAATAACAAAAAAAAATTATCAGATTATGGTTGATAATTTCAAAATGCCTTCAAGCTTATCTGTTAATGCTGCCATTTTCATACTTCAGTGCATACGAAATGCTAACATTCCTGATTATCTGATCAGAAAGTTATTACAGCTTAAATGGTTGAAGCTTGTAACATTCTTGATTTGTTGATTTTTTTATGTCTGTTGGTTGTATCCAACATAAATCAACATTACTAGTCTATACCCTACCGACCAAAGAGATTATCTCATGGGAAGTTGTTACAGCTTGTGAGGCAGACATGTCGTGTACTCATAAATCTAGCTTCACAATAGCCAGACCGATACTGAGGTACTATCAAGATGTAATATATTATACATCATTAAAATAATTGTTAATTCAACGCTCTACTAACCGGATATCATCTTTTATATGGATCCAACAAATAATCTTTCTGATAGATGAAGTCATCTACCTTCCACACTCTCTATCAACCATTCAAAGATATCCATCAATAGGGAGACAAACTATCATGTACTTGTAGTCTATCAGTCCAATTCATGCCTAAAGAATACTTAGCAGTTGGGTATAGGCAATAGTTTGCTATTCAACTAAGCCAACATGTGTCTATACAACCATAAACAAGGTACTGTATACAGCGGATAAGATAATTATGAAAGATATTCTTAACCAATTTACTTACTTGTCGCCCGGAGAAGTCCGTCGCTGCCAAGTCCCAAAACACAACCAGACCAAATCAGAAAATGACTCCGAAAAATAAATCCATAAAATACAGATAGACCTCGTAAAACAAAACAACTTCGTAAACCCACAGACACCAAAACATGGCAAAACCTCGCTTTGATACCAAAAATTGTCACGACCCCAGAGGCACATGCTTACTCGAAAATCGGGCAGCATCTCTATGCCGGTGGTTTGACAGACTCCCAAAGGGATCTGTAAGAGAGTTTGCTGATTTCAAGAGACTGTTTTTCCAGCACTTTGCGAGTAGCAAGAGGCACCACAAGACCAGCTTGAACCTCTTCGCCTTAAAGCAGAGCCCCAAGGAGCCCTTAAGGGCTTACATTAAAAGATTCAATCAAGTTACGTTGGACGTACCTACTGCCACCTCTGAAGTGTTGATCAGTGTCTTTGCCCAGGGCCTACAGGAAGGCGAATTCTTCAGGTTATTGATCTGGAAGCCCCCAAAAGACTTTGAGAGCCTCCTGGGCAAGACCACTAAGTATGTAGATGTTGAAGAAGCACAGGCTGCTAGACGATAGGAGGTCAAGCCTGCACCTGAAACGCCTCATCATCAGAGAACCCTGCCCCCTGGTGGACCCCTCAGAAGTCCCCGAGCTATGGGACATAGGTTGGGAGCCGAGCGGGGTGTAGTTCAGCAGGTAGCCCAGGGATGCCACCCTACCAGATGGCAGCCCTATTGTTCCTTCCACAACAGTCATACCCACGACCTTCAAGATTGTTGGCAAGCTGGTCGAGGTCGAGCCCGTTCTGGCCGAGGATCCCCAGAGGAGCTCACCAAGGAGGTGGCAGAGGTCGAGGAAGAGCCCAGCCGAATCAGCAAGACCCTAATGCTCAGGTGACTGCCCCCGCAGTGCGGCAATTATTCCCGACCCCCGGCTCCCCTGGGCAAGGGAACACAAATGAAGAGCAAGCCAACCAACAGAATGCGGTACATGGATCCATCAATGTGATCTCTGGTGGTCCTACCTATGGAGATTCCAACCAGGCTCGAAAGTCCCAGGTCAGACGTTTGGAAATTCATCAAGTGGGTAGCAGTTCTGCCCAAGCCCAAGGGCCGCAGATTAGTTTTGGCCCTCAAGACTTGCAAGGTGTGGAAGTGCCCCATGATGACGCGCTGGTCATCATGGCGGTCATAGCAAACTACCAGGTCCACAGGACCATTGTAGATACGGGGAGCTTAGTTAACATCCTGTATATGAAGGCGTTTGAGCAACTGCAGATTGAGGCCAGCGAGTTACAACCTGTGGCCACGCCCCTGTTCGGGTTTACCGGAAATGAAGTCCAGCCCATCGGCCAAATCAAGTTGGCCATCTCACTCGGGGAAGAGCCTTTGAGGAGGACCAGGTGGTCAACTTTCCTGATAGTGGATGCTCCTTCTGCCTATAATGTTATCCTGGGCAGACCAGCACTTAATGAATTCAGAGTGGTGGCATCGACCTTCTACTTGAAGGTAAAGTTCCTAGTAGGTGACCAAGTGGGAGAAGTTAGGGGAGATCAGAAGGTGGCGCGTTGATGCTATGTTGATGATGTTCGGACAGAGGTGAGAAAAGCATTCCGAGCCCCCCCAGCCAGTTGCAACATGGTTCAGCCTTCTCCTTGGGCTGAACTCAAGGAAGAAAAAGAGGAGATTCAGCTTCTGCCCGACCGGGAAGAAACGAAAGTGAAGATAGCTCCCGGGTTGCAACCCGACCTCAAACAACAATTGGTGAGATGCTTAGCCGAAAATCAAGATGTGTTTGCCTGGGCGCAACGAGACTTGAAAGGAGTTAGGCTAGAAGTCATGGAACACAAGTTACATGTATATCCTGATGCCAGGCCAGTAAAGCAAAGGAAGAGAGACTTTAGTCCCGACCAAAACAAGATCATACAAGGAGAGGTGGAAAGACTCTTAGAGGTCAGGTACATCAGGGAGGTGCAATTCCCATCCTGGCTGTCAAATGTGGCTGGTCTCCAAGCCAGAGAACAAATGGAGGATATGTATTGACTTCAGAGACCTCAACAAGGCTTGCCCCAAAGATTGCTATCCACTCCCAAGGATTGATCAGATGGTAGATTCCACCGCGGGGAGTGAACTCCTTTGCATGTTGGATGCTTATCAAGGGTATCACCAAGTGCCATTGTCTCTCGATGATCAAGAGAAGGTCAGCTTTGTCACAGCTCAGGGCACTTACTATTACACAGTCATGCCCTTTGGGCTTAAGAACGCCGGGGCGACATACCAGAGGTTGATGAACAAAGTATTCAAGGAGCAGCTCGGGAGGAACGTGGAAGTATATGTAGATGATATTCTCATCAAATCCCTCAAGGTTGCAGATCTAGTAGCTGACGTAAGAGAGACTTGTTGTACTCTGAGGAGATATGGCCTCAGGCTCAACCCATCCAAATGTTTGTTCGAAGCCAAGAGTGGAAAGTTCCTAGGTTACATCCTGACCGAGCGGGGAATTGAAGCTAATCCGGGCAAGGTGAAGGCTCTGCTGGACATGCCACCGCCCAGAAACTTGAAGGAAGTACAGTACCTAACTGGAAGGATCACCGCACTCTCCTGCTTCATCTCTCGGTCGGCAGATCGGAGTCTTCCCTTCTTCAAGATTCCGCACAAGGCTACCAAATTCCAGTGAGATGCTGAGTGTGACCAGGCCTTTGAAGAGTTGAAGTCATACCTGGCCAGTCTACCCGTCCTAGCTAAGCCTGAGGAGGGAGAAGTGTTGTATGTGTACTTGTCAGCTACTGAGGGAGTTGTGAGTGTTGTACTTGTAAAACAGAAGGAGGTTGAGCAACAGCCTATCTACTTTTTTGGGCACTTACTTAAGGAAGCCGAGTGTAGGTATAATACACTCGAGAAATTGGCCTATGTACTTGTGTTGATGGCTCGGCGCCTGCGCCCCTACTTTCTGGCTCATCCCATCCGAGTACTAACTAATAGTACACTCGGCAAGGTATTGGTTAACCCTGAAGCTTCAGGTCGGATGATTAAGTGGACTACGGAACTGAGTAAGTATGACATCCAGTACTTGCCCCAGACTGCTATCAAGGCTCAGGCATTGGCTGATTTTCTCAGTGAACTTCACACAGAGGGAGAAGAAGAGACTTGGAAGGTATATGTGGATGGTTCAGCCACTCGGGCAGGGAGTGGCGTTAGAGTCTTGTTAGTTTCTCCTAATGGAGATCAACTTCACCTGGTCGTGCGTCTGGAGTACCGAGCCACTAACAACCAAATAGAGTATGAGGCTCTCCTGGCCGGTTTACAAGCCGCTAAACATGTGGGAGCCGCTCGGGTCATACTATACTCAGATTCTCAGCTAGTTACTCAGCAGTTAGCAGGACAATTCGAGGTGAATGATGAGAAGTTGCAAACTTATGTGGATGCTTGTAAGCAATTACAGACTGAGTTCCAGGAAGTTTATGTGCTACAGATCTCCCGAGGAGACAATCTCAAAGCTGATGAGTTAGTTAAGCTAGCCAGTGCTATCACTCCATGGGTCTTCACTCGGCCTTCGCCTCAGATCATGCTCGTGGTTCAGATTGAAAGAGAAGTAGAGATAGAGGTACTAGGAGATTGGAGGGCTCCATTCATAGCCTACTTACGAGAAGGGATTCTCCCTGCTCACCCCGAGCAAGCTCGGCTATTGAAGATAAGGGCGGCACGGTTCACTCTGGTAGGAGATACACTATACAAGAGGGTCTTTTCTCGGCCATTGCTCAGATGCCTAGGGGACGAGGACGCGAATTATGTATTGAGAGAAATACACTTGGGGTCTTACGGAAATCACTCAGGAGGTCGGTCCATGGCCCGGAAGGTCTTGCTTGCTGGTTATTTCTGGCCGACACTCAAGAAGGATGTCGAGCAATTAGCCCTCTCTTGCCTTTCCTGTCAGAAGCATCAGAATTTATCCCATCGGCCAGTCGAGATGTTGAGGGCGTCCACTGTGTCATATCCCTTTGATCAGTGGGGCATGGATATAGTGAGGTTATTCCCCCTTGCAGTCACTCAGAAAAAGTTTTTATTGGTGGCTGTGGACTATTTCTCCAAGTGGATTGAAGCGGAGGCTCTGACTCGGATCACTGAACAAACAGTAATTAAGTTTTTGTGGCAAAACATCTTCTGTCGGTATGGCATACCACATAAGCTTGTTTCAGACAATGGTCGGCAGTTCCAGGGTCGGAGGATATGAGAGTGGTGTGACGGCTTTGGGATCAAGCAAGCATTCACCTCAGTGGCCTATTGATAACTACTATTTTGTTGATTATTTTAGACTCTAAAATCCATATTTGATCCATATTCTATATGCTTAATCTTGAATTTACCCTAGGTTCCATGAATTAATTCAATTTTGGACTTTATTGCAAATCTTATATATTTGAAATATTTTGGCACTAAATTGTGAATCTATTTTTTTTGTAGGCTTTGAAGGATCATGGGCCTAGACCATACTGGGTCAAAACTTGAGTCAGAATTGGATCCGGATCGAGTGATCAAGCATCGAATTAATATGGGCCGTCCAATTCAGGAGTGGCTAGATCTGAGCCATCCGTTGCAAATATGGAAGATCCGAGTTACTGAGAGGCAGATCCTTACCCTAGATTGAGATCAGGAGGGTTTGACTCAGATCGGATGAGATTCAACCGTTGGATGAGTCCTAAACAATCTGGGCCATCCGTTGCTAAGTATTTAAACTTAGTTCTTCTCCCTGATCAGCGTCGTCGCGTCTTCGCCGCAAGTTGCAGTTCTTCGTGTTCTTCATTTTCTTCTTCATTTTCTTCATCCGATCATGCGACCACATTGATTCCGATCTTGGATTGAGTTCTGGATCGTTGGGGCTACTTCTCCGTGAGGTTTTCATATCAAACTTGTCGCTGAGAAGAGCTAAGTGAGGGTTTCACCAATTCTGCCATTCGCCTAATCGAATCACCCTTGTTCTCCATTCTTCATCCACCGGAGCAAGTCGGAGGGGTACTTTGAGTTGCTCTGATCGTTCCTAAGTCATCACCGCAATCCCACACATCGAGTATGAGGAGATCGGATGGATGTTTCAGCTGGAAGCAAAGTTTGAGCTGAATTGATCGCGGAGTCGGAAATTCTATCGATTTGTCAAGCTAGGGGGTTCGTAGCTGACTCTTGTGTAACAACAAGAAGGCTTTGTACTAAGGGAAGGGATCGATGATTAGTTTTTGTGAATTTTCATTCTGAACATCAGTTTTTTGTTTCTGCATTTTGTATCAGTGGAAATTCAGACACTGATTGGTCTGTACACCGATCGGGCAACCTCTGCTATGCTTAAGCCCTGTTTTCGCATTCATCTTGTTTCGAGTCTTAGTTTCCGAAGTTAGACAAAATTTTTAGTATACTATTGCACTTGATATCAGTTTATTCTCCAATCCTGCAAATTTACATTGGTTTGTTTAATTTCCTAATTGGTTGAGTTCATTAATTGCAATTACCTAGTTTAAATTTGCCTAGTTAAGCCTATTTCCTTTCCACTATGTTTTCATTCTTAATTGCAAAACAAAACCCCAGTTCTTACTTGTAACCCAAAAATATTTGACGACACATAAATTCGAACTTAGATCAAATATCCTGAACTAGTCCTTGAAATAAAATACGACCTGTGGCCCCTTTACTACATTTAATTTGTGAGCTAGGGTTTCCAGTAGAAATATTTAAATTTGAGACCCACATTCGTGACATCTATTCTTGGGTCCATCACCTATCCCCAAAGCAATGGACAAGCAGAGGTAGCCAATAGGGAGATCTTGAAGGGACTCAGTGATAGATCGACAGGCGTGCTAGAGGGGGGGTGAATAACACTTTTTCGTTGACGTCTCTAAACCTACGTTGTTAGTTGAACAGCGGAAATACAAATAAAATAAACTAACAATAGAAAACAATGCTAACAACCTGATTTACTTGGTATCCACCCCAGACAGATGACTAATCCAAGAATCCGTCGGTGGATCAACCCCCGGATAACCTCCGGTTAGATCTGTCGCTCCTTGTGGGTGGAGAAACCTCACCACAATCACTTTAACAAGATCTGGGCACAAAAGACTACTAACTCACTTTACCCAAGCGAGTTTCGTCAAGAGATAGTAGTCTGAAACGAACCCCTTTAAATAGGGCTCGAATTTGAAACAGTCGCTACCAGTCGACTGCTCCTATGGCAGTCGACTGGTCCCACTCAGATTCGACCGTTGTCGTGCAACGTTCGAATTTTACCAGCTGTTCCAGTCAACACCAGTCGACTGCCCCATGGTCAGTCGACTGGTACACACCTAAGCCTAGGGTTTCACTCCCGAGTACAAGTCTCTTCGCACTCAAACCCTCCCGGCTTAGCCCCTGAGTACAATCACTCATACTCAGAACCTCACAACCCAGTTGACTCTACCCCAGCAGCCTTAACTGTTGCCTTCACGCCCTCTTCATCTTTGGCCCTGGTCCCTCGGATGCACATGCAAGCCTCCAGCTTGCCTCCATGCCACCCTTCAAGTACGCCTCGAAGTCTGCATCCCTCGGCTCATCATCCCTGCTATCCAACGGTGCCTCAGATGCACATGCAAGCCTCCAGCTTGCCTCCATGCCATCCTTCACCTGAAGACATCAACCAGATCCATGTGTACCTGTACACATGCACACTCATGTACACATATTAGTCCAGCACAAATCCTAACTTAACCATATTGCCCACACATCAAAATATCATGATCCTCCAGACCATCTCAGGGTCGATTGCCCCAACAATCTCCTCCTTTTTGATGTGTGACAATATGTTAAATTAGGTAAACATATAGCAATAATAATAGCAAAAGCAATTGAAAATTAAAGCATAACACACAAGAGGCAACCTCCCCCTTAACCTATGTTTTCTCTCAATTTTCAATCCTTATTGCTAATCCCAAGTTAAGTTTTCCCAGTTAAGTTTCAACCTAAACCTAACTTAACACTCAAGTTCTCCCCCTTTGACACCATCAAAAAGATTGCCCCAAGCAACCCTAGCCCTGGTGTCAAATAAAACTAACCAGATTTCTGAAAAACCCCTCAAGAATCACAAAATCACAAACTGTCCACACTCCCAGTCGACTGCGAGCCTACCAGTCGACTGATACACAGTTTTCAGGGTTGCTAGTCGAAATTCAGAAATGCATTAAAAATTCCAGAAAATCCGAAAAAATGTGATTTTGCAAGCACGCTTGTTAAGGTATTCTCTACCCTAGAAAAATATTGGTTCATGAGAAACATCAACCGTGCTTGACTTTTGGTACAAACCCAAAACTCCTCAAATAATGCCAACTTTGTATCAACTTTGAACTCCAATTATGATTTCCTATATTTGCCAATTTCATTCACCTCTATTTGTCATATAGAATGATCCCAAGACTTTCCTTTTTTATTTAGATATTTCCATTTTGACAGAAGCTCCCCCTCTTTTTCTCTTAAGTCTAGATGATTATACAAATAAGATTTTCCCATGCCCTTTTTTATAGAGGATTCATTATGTAACTTGCAAGCAATATAACTAATATAGGATCACAGACCATTTCAAGAACACATATATAAAGAGCATAATTTAACCCATAGTGTTTTAGCAATACATTAGTACTTAACGAACCATCAAGCAATATTCAAAACATCATCAAATTTAGACAAAATTTTCAATAACATAACATAAAAGAGAATGTATCATACATGGAACCATAAAAGCAGTCATGAATTAAACATCTAAACGAGTAGCTAGGGCCAAAACCCTGAAGTCATCCAAATAGTTACAATCATCAGAATGGAAAGTGTTTGAGAGGTATAAAAATACATCAAAGAATAATAATGCTCTCAACACTGAACAACTCCCAAAGACTGCATCATCTGATCAGAACATAGGATCGTCACCGCCTGGAGGAGGAGGAGGAGGTGGAGCCTGATACATGAGATGCAGCTGTCGTAGCATCTCATACATGTCATCCTGACGGCTGGTAATCCCATCAACTGCCGTCTCAATCCTCTACTCCGTCTGCTGAAGTCCGTGGATATCCTCACGGATGACATGAACATCCTCCTGAAGCCTGTGGACGTCTGATCGAAGCTGGGTGAACTCTGCACGTGTAACCATCTCTCCAGGCTTCTCATCTAAACTCGATGACTCTGGACGCTCCCTCCAGACAAATGTCCCCTGCCGACTCTCTATACCTGTCAGGGATAACTGACGAGTACCTATCTAGTCATAATCCTTGGACAGGTGCCTAACCTGACCACTGGTGACGCGAATACCGAACCACAACTGGAAAAACTCAGTTAACACATGACAGAAAGGCATATAGATTTTCCCATTAACACTTTGGGAAAAGTGGCAAATAGAGGTAAATACATGAAGAGACACATCTATGTCCAACCTCCGCTCAAGAGCATACATCATTACTAGGTGAGACAATCTAATCCTTGCCCTTCCTTTAGTAACAATGGGTAGGAGACACTCTACAACAATCTTGTATAGAAGATGACTAAATGGACTCATGGGTTTGGCATCAAATTTATGCTCAGATTCATGCCTATGTCTTCTAAAATAGTGCAAGTGAATCTGATCGATGGTCACATCTAGGAACTCAAGCGGTTCAACAACGTTGGGAAAATAAGTATTAACATTATTTGAAGCCCGACACTCTAAAAAACTAGCCAAAATCATGGTTGTGAAGGGGATGGTAACACCAGCCACTCTAGATTCATAAACATTATTTTCTGAGTCAATACACGTCAAGTTGGCATAGAACTCCTTGCATAAATCAATATTAACATCATGTTGACAGTAGACCAGCTGTTCTATGCCAAAATGACTGACCATCTCGATAATCTGAGGTGCTTTTTCTTGAAAATAGGCTTTGTTTAAGTACCGACAATGCATTAGGACAAACTCATTCTCTTCAAACCTCTTTTTACATTCTAAGCTCCTAAATCTGGCCGCTTCTAGAGCTTGCGAACCTGGGCGGGATGAACCTTCACCCCTAGATCTCTTAGACACACCCCTAAGATACCAAACACATGCATGCATACCAAGATACCCCCCAAAGGAGAAAATACCAAAGAAAACATATATAAAATATCATATTAGTATCAAAACAAAGTTTAAATGAAGAACTAAACCTTAAATCATGATACTTTTTCGCTAATCTTTTCATGGTGTTGATGTTGAGAAAATGACTTGAGAAGAGGAGTTTTTAACAAACCCTAGGGGTAGATCGGGGTTAGAGAAGGACTTAGAGAGGGATTTCAGGGCTTAGTAGGGCCTGAGGATGAAGGAGGAGCTTGGGAGAGGAGAAAATCGCCGGCTGGATTGCCAAAATCCTAGGGTTTGGCTCCAATGGTGCGCCCGTTTTCTTTTATAAAACCCGTGTCCCGGTCGACTGGCAAGAGACCAATCGACTGGAAAACCTCACAGAATGTATTTACCGTTGGAACCAGTCGACTGCCATTTTTCCAGGTGACTGGTATCTGAAACTTAGTTTTTCAGTCCGAAATTTAGTAATGCACTATTAATTTCACAAATTCCCAAAAAATCTGAAATCTTGTGGGGAAATTTGTGGATCTTATATCTACCTGGGAAAAATATAATTTTAATAAAAACTATCCCGAATCCCAGGACTGATACAAACTTCAAATTTTCCCAAATTGTATCATGAAGCCTTTCCCAAAAGTTTAAATTTTGACCTCATCTTGATGCTTCTTCCCATACTCATTATAATCCATTTATAGCATCAAGTTATATGGTATTTAGGCATTAAAACCAATTTCTCTCAATTAAAGTCCCAATTTCTTCCTTTTTCACCATAATTCTCCCTTTAGTGTGTCAATTCTCTAAGATCAAGACTAACCTTAGCCTTTTAAACCTCTTGGCACACCCTACAGTCCTTCTAGTTTCCTAGAAGAAGACCACCTGAGATTCATTGACCATGGATCCCATTTTGGCTTCTAGAGCTCTCCCTTGAGCTCCTAGCCCTAGTTACTTTCCTAGGTAGCTTATCTACAAGTACAAGACCACACCGGTGCTCCTCCGGTGTTTCTTGACCATCTACTCTTACTCTCTTAACCCTATAGACCTTTTGCTTGGTCAACTCCTTCTCTTTTGCCTTAAATGATTTTTCTTTGTCATGTTTGACCTTTTCCTTACCATAGTCATAAGGCATCCTTGAATATGACATTTTATCAACATTTACCCTTCTAGAATGATATCCTAAACCCGGCCTACCATTCCTAAGAGGTTGATCTTTTTACATTATCCTTGACCCTTTTGACTCCCTAATGAGTCTATCTAGGTTTTTCTTCGGTTGATCAAGTTTTGCTTTCAAGACTTAATTTTTCTTCTCCAAATTCCTAGCCTTAGAATCTTTTGACCTAACTTGATCATTTCTAGATCTACCCATTTTTCTAGACATATTTCCCTTTTTCATAGGGTTTATGTCTTGGTCCTTAGTCCTAGAACTCCTAGATTTATCATGAAACATAGAAGTTTTGGTGTTTTGGCATACAAAAGTGTTTCTATTCTTATCATGATATCTAAAGCCAAAATTACATCTAGGCAAGCAATCATTTATATTCCTAGCATTCATGGAAGAGCTTTGAACATAAGTAAAATTAGGGATTACGTCCCTTACCCTTGTAGCTCCCCCTTGATGTGAGCTCCTCTTTTCCTTTTCTCCTTTCTTCCATTTCCTTAGATGCTCCATCTTCTTGAGCTCTTTACTCTTTGGACACTTTATATGGTAGTGTCCTAGCTCCCCGCATGTGAAACACCTAATTTTTCTTCTTTTCTCCTTTTGAGCTTCCTCATTCCTACAACCCATATTAAAATTTAAATGAATAGATTTGGGCTTAGGCATTACCTCCTTTTTACCTAGCGGGCGCTTATCCTTGTAGTGCCCCCTTTTGTTACAACCAAAGCATACGATATGCTCTCTTGTATAGTTGAGGGTCTCTCTCCCCCATCAACTCTTGATGTTGATACTTCCTCTTCCTCTCTTGATGAGGTGAATGTCTCCTCACTCGAGTTTTCAACTTCACTTGATGAACTTGACACTTCTCCTTCATTTTGGTCTTCTTGGACTCTTGAGCTTAGTTCTTCAAATTCTTCCACTAGTTGAGCTTGTGTAGGGTTCTTGTGAAGTTATTCTAGTTTGCTCCATAACTCATAAGCACTTTTATATTTTCCTACTCAACTCAACACATTTTTAGGCAAAATATCAATAAAATATTGATTACCTTTTCATTTGCCCTAGATTGCTCTCGTTGTTCATCTGTCCAATATCTAGGTCGAAGCCTCTTGCCGTGCTTGTCTCTCGGAATTTCAAATGGGTCTTCAATGGTCATTCTACACTCTCAATCCATCCCTAGCCAATTTTCCATCCTTGACTTCCAATGGTCGAATTCTTCATGATTATAGGATGGTGGTGTGTTGATGTTTTGCCCCCAACTTATCTTCCATGTTCTTCTTCCTCTAGCGGGTGCTCTCTCGGCGATTAGTCCGATCAAGAGCGGTCATTCGCTCTGATACCAACTGATAGATCGACAGGCGTGCTAGAGGGGGTGAATAGCACTTTTTCGTTGACGTCTATTCACCTACGTTGTTAGTTGCACAGCGGAAATACAAATAAAATAAACTAACAATAGAAAATAATGCTAACAACCTGATTTACTTGGTATCCACCCCGGACGGGTGACTAATCCAAGAATCCGTCGGTGGATCAACCCCCGGATAACCTCCGGCTAGATCTGTCGCTCCTTGTGGGTGGAGAAACCTCACCACAATCACTTTAACAAGATCTGGGCACAAAAGACTACTAACTCACTTTACCCAAGCGAGTTTCGTCAAGAGATAGTAGTTTGAAACGAGCCCCTTTAAATACGGCTCGAATCTGAAACAGACGCTATCAATCGACTGCCCCTGTGGCAGTCGACTGATCCCACTCAGATTCGACCGTTGTCGTACAACGTTTGAATTTTGCCAGCTGTTCCAGTCAACACCAGTCAACTGCCCCATGGCCAGTCGACTGGTACACACCTAAGCCTAGGGTTTCACTCCCGAGTACAAGTCTCTTCGCACTCAAACCCTCCCGGCTTAGCCCCTGAGTACAATCACTCATACTCAGAACCTCACAACCCAGTTGACTCTTCACCAGCATCCTTGACTGTTGCCTTCACGCCCTCTTCATCTTCGGCCCTCATCCCTCGGATGCGCGCGCAAGCCTCCAGCTTGCCTCCATGCCACCCTTCACGTACGCCTCGAAGTCCGCATCCCTCGGCTCATCATCCCTGCTATCCAACAGTCCCTCAGATGCACATGCAAGCCTCCAGCTTGCCTCCATGCCATCCTTCACCTGAAGACATCAACCAGGTCCATGTGTACCTGTACACCTGCACACTCATGTACACATATTAGTCCAGCACAAATCCTAACTTAACCATATTTCCCACACATCAAAATATTATGATCCTCCAGATCATCTCAGGGTCGATTGCCCCAACACTCAGGACTAAGTTGGACCATATGGGTGGTACCTGGGTGGATGAGCTGCCTGGTGTTCTTTGGGCTCTCCGGACCACCCCCAAGGAGGGTTCAGGCTGTACTCCTTTCCAACTAGTATATGACAGTGAAGCTGTGGTTCCAATGGAAGTCGGATGTGAGTCCGCAGAAGGCTCCTGTATGGGGAGGACAATGTGGAGAAGAGGCGCTTGGAGCTGGATCTGATTGAAGAGATTCGAAGTAAAGTAGCAGTTCGCATGACTGCTTACAGACAAAGGATGCAGCATAGGTATAACCAGAGAGCTATACCCAGAAGCTTTCAAGTAGGTGATCCGGTATGGAAAAGAATCAAGCCGGTGGGGGAAGTGGGCAAGCTAGAACCCCAATGGGGTGGACCCTTACTGGTGATCGAGAAGTTGGGATCGGGAGCCTACTATCTGCAGGATGGTCAAGGAAAGAAGCTTGGAAGACCTTGGAGTGCTACGCACTTAAGATTGTATCGTGAGGAGAGTCAAGATGAGTGACCCTTGTAATTGTACTTCCTGAATATGATAGTGAAACACAAGGTATCTAAAACAGGAAGATCCAAGTCCTCGCTAAGGCGAGTTATAAGTGGGCATGCTCCCACGCACCCACTGGACTCAGCGCCGATCAGGAGTGGCGTCCCATGTTCGGTCGGGCCTGGTCGGGCGTGGCACTCCACACTTGGCCAGGGTTAGCCAGTCGGTGTCCAGACTCTTGCTCAGGCAAGTTATAAGTGTGCATGCTCCCACGCACCCACTGGACTCGGCGCCGATCGGGCATGGCGTCCCACATTCGGTCGGGCCCGGTCGAGCGTGGCGCTCCACGCTCGGCCAGGGTTAGTTAGTCGGTGTCCAAACTCTTGCTCAGGCAAGTTATAAGTGGGCATGCTCCCACGCACCCACCAGACTCGGCACCGATCGGGCGTGGTGTCCCACGTTCGGTCAGGCCCGGTCGGGCGTGGCGCTCCACGCTCGACCAGGGTTAGCCAGTCGGTGTCTAGACTCTTGCTCAGGCAAGTTATAAGTGGGCATGCTCCCACACACCCACCGGACTCGGCGTCGATCGGGCGTGGCGTCCCACATTCGGTTGGGCCTGGTCAGGCGTGGCGCTCCACGCTCGGCCAGGGTTAGCCAGTCGGTGTCCAGACTCTTGCTCAGGCAAGTTATAAGTGGGCATGCTCCCACGCACTCACCGGACTCGGCACCGATCGGGCGTGGCGTCCCACGTTCTGTCGGGCCTGGTCGGGCGTGGCGCTCCACGCTCGGTCAGGGTTAGTCAGTCGGTGTCCAGAATATTGTTCATACAGACTATAAATGGGCATGCTCCCACAATATCCATCGGTCGGACGTGGCGTTCCACGTTCAGACGGATGGGCCAGGCAACGACTAACCTTTCGCTCAGGAAGTTGATTAATTTGGTATGACTAAGAAGTCAAGTACAAATAAGCAGGTTGATTCTGTTTAAACGTTGAAAAAGCTTCAAAACGGCTAAGTATGCGAGGGTCTGGCCTTAAAAGGGTATAAGCCTTGAGAAAGACACATGTTTTCCTAGGACCCCGAGGCAAGATTGTGGAAGTCAGTTAATTGAAAAGAGGCAAATGCCAAAGCGCCGAGTTAGGATACCGACCCGACCGAGCAACCATGCCGAGTCAGGGTGCCGACCCGACCGAGCAACCATGCCCAGTCAAGGTGCCAACCTGACCGAGCAACCAGGCCGAGTCAGGGTACCAACTCGACCGAGCAATAATGCCTACTCAGTAGGTCGACCCGTCGGAGTAGCGATGCTCGATCAGGGTGTTGACCTATCCAAATGAAAACAGCAAACCAGGGACTTCACTTAGTAAGATTATCGGGTCAAAATCCTGACCAGATCTAGCGAAGCTCCCAAGTCAGAATATCGATCACGTCAAGTAAGCAAGCCCGAGTTAATTTCCTAGGGATACTTGAGCCTAAGGCGTGGGGGCGATCAGACGTTAGCCTTAGGTGGAGGTTCTAAATCGCCCGAGGGACTGATCTCGAGTGAGTAGTCCCAGAGTCCCGGGTGAATAATACTTAACCAATATTTCATATAACATAAACAAGCAGCAAAATAGTGTTGGATCGTGAAAAGCCGATAGAGGGGGGGTGAATATCGGAAATCGCTCTTTTTCGGAAAACTAAAAGTAAGTGCACAGCGGAAATAAAAATACGAGACACAGCACAAAGACACAGTGATTTTTACTTGGTTCGGAGCCTGTGTCGACTCCTACTCCAAGGCCCACGGTCGTTGACCGTTTACTTTGGGCAATTCTATATTCGCGCAAATAGGTTACAATGATTTCAATTACAAAGAGAGTGCAATAAAATAATAATAGAATATTAAGCTCTTCGTTACCGACGTCCGGAGTGTGTCGATTCTTTTCGGGGCAGCGGGACGTCGTCGGCTCGAGGTGAGGCGTTTCTGGAGCAAGGCACGAGCGTAGAAGAGCGTGGAAGCTTTGGAATGAAGTTGATATCAAGCTTGGGGTCGAGGGGTGCTATTTATAGCACCTAGGGCGCCCTGGACGTCGGGGGCGCCCTGCCACGTGTCAGCCGATCCGCGCTTCGCTCGATCAAGCGTTATCCCACCGGAATAGGGATGAGGTTTGACCTTTGGGGCGCCCTGGTCGCAGAGGGCGCCGTGGCTGACTTCTTCCGCGCAGAAATCTCGGTTGTGGATAAAACTGGCTTCGCAGTCTTGGGCCTGGAGGCGCCCTGGCTGCTGAGGGCGCCCTGCCCAGTAAGCAGCCGAAGCCCTTTTTGCTTCACTTGGTTCTGGTTCACCTTGGGGGCGCCCTGGACACTCAGGGCGCCCTGCTCAGCTGCTGCCTCACTCCTTTGAGGCTCTCTGAGTTGCAGACACACGTTCCTTCGGTCCTGCATCCAGGGTTAGTCCAAAAAACAATAAAATAATTAATTATTAGTTTATACAGCCTTAGCTGTCTTGGTTCTGACTTTGGTCTCCAAAATGGAGTCCTAGGTCGAACCGACGCCTACTGTTCCCTCGACGGGGAACGCGTCCTCACCTACTCCTCTCGGGAGAATTTACCTGATGCCAACCGCTCCTTTGGTTGGACTTTTGCCTGACGGTCCTTTGTCAGGTCTTGTAAACTGGCAGTCCTTCGCCAGGTGCCTAGCATTCCTTCGCTAGGGCTTTAGTCCCAGGCTGTCCTTCGCCTGGTGCCTAGCAGTCCTTCGCTAGGGCTTTGATGCTGGCAGTCCTTCGCCAGTTGCCTAGCAGTCCTTCGCTAGGGCTTGGATACTGGCAGTCCTTCGCCAGGTGCCTAGCAGTCCTTCGCTAGGGCTTGGGTACTGGCAGTCCTTCGCCAGGTGCCTAGCAGTCCTTCGCTAGGGCTTGGGTACTGGCAGTCCTTCGCCAGGTGCCTAGCAGTCCTTCGCTAGGGCTTTTTCTGCACACTCAGTGAACAACGTTAGATCACAAATAAACTTAACTTTGAATCCTTTGCCAATATCAAAACCAGGTTCGATATGGTGCTTCCTGCACCAACAAATAGTAGTTCAAAAATGTGATACGGAGAAGGAAGGGAAAGATAAAAAGCTACACAAGCAAAACTGTTGGATCGAGAGAAAACGATAGAGGGAGGGTGAATATCGTTACTCGTTTCGGATTAAGAAATAGAGAATGCACAGCGGAAATTAAAACAAACAAACGCAAACACCAAGGTTTTACTTGGTTCGGAGTCGCGGTCGACTCCTACTCCAAGGCCCACGATCGTTAACCGTTTACTGCGGGCAATACTATAATCGCGCAAAACAGTTTACAAAAGGATGATTACAATGATAGTGCAGTAAAAAAAACATAGCTCTTTGTTACCGACGTCCGGTGTGGAATGTATCTCGGAGAAGAGGGACGTCGTCGGCGCTTGTATCTCGAGTTGGGAGGTTTCTGTAGCAGAGCGCCTCGAGTAGAAGAGCGTGAAAGCGTTGGAAGACTTTTTTGTACCAAGCCTTGGGGTTGAGGGGCTTTTTATAGCCTCCCGGGGCGCCCTGAACGTTGGGGGAGCCCCCCCCCCCACGTGTCACCCGATCTGAGCAAGTCTCGGTCAGCCCTTATCCCACTCGAATAGGGCTAAGGGTTGACTGTGGGGGCGCCCGGGACGCTGGGGGCGCCCTGGTTGACCCTTTCAGCGGGCTTCTCGGCTGGATGAAGTTTATCCTCTTCGTTGGCTTGAGCCCGGGGCGCCTTGGGCACTGGGGGCGCCTGGGAGCACCGGGGCGCCCCACCCAGCAAGCTTCCGAAGTGAACTCTTGCTTAACTTGTTTTGCCTTGACCTTGGGGGCGCCCAGGACACTGGGGGCGCCCTGCTCAGCTGCTGCCTCTCTCCTTTGAGGCGTTCTGAGCTGCAGACACTTATTCCTTCGGTCCTGCATCCAGGGTTAGTCCAAAACAACATAGAGCAATCAATTATTAGTTTTATACAGCCTTAGCTATCTTGGTTCTGACTTTGGGTCTCCAAAATGGAGCCCTAGGTCGAACCGACGCCTACTTTTCCCTCGACGGGGAACGCGTCCTCACCTACTCCTCTCAGGAGAATTTACCTGATGCCAACCGGCTCCTCCAGTTGGACTTTTGCCTAGCAGTCCTTCGCCAGGTGCCTAGCTGTCCTTCGCCAGGTCTTCAGTTCCAAGCAATCCTTCGCCTGGTGCCTAGCAGTCCTTCGCTAGGGCTTTGTATCCTGGCATTCCTTCGCCAAGTGCATAGCAGTCCTTCGCTAGGGCTTTGTATCCTGGCAGTCCTTCGCCAGGTGCCTAGCAGCCCTTCGCTAGGACTTTGTTTCCTAGCAGTCCTTCGCCAGGTGCCTAGCAGCCCTTCGCTAGGACTTATTTCTGCACACTCAAGAAACTTTATTAGATCACAAATAAACTTAACTTTGAATCTTTTGCCAATATCAAAACAAGGTTTGATATGGTGCTTCCTGCACCAACAAAAACAAGGCCCATGGCCATTACAAAGCGAGGCCTTAAGGGCCAAGTCAGGCGAAGGAGTGCCATTACAAAATTTTAAGGCCTGAAAGGCTGAGTCAGAGAAGAAAGGAAAAGGGTTGGTTGATAGCCTAAGTGAAAGGGGGGAAGGCATCCTCTGGAATCATGGCCCTGATCCGGGTAGGCTTCATGACATTAGGGGGCAGATCTACTGGAATATGGTCGGCGTCTTTTAGCTGCTGCAAGGTGCCCTCATGCCATATAGGATCATGCCACCTGTGCGCTCCGCCACTTGCTGAAGGAAGGGTTGAGATCGAATGTAAGCCAGACGGGACTCCTCGACCCGGGCTGGCTCGCCTGATTTGTAATCTTCTAGCTCCTTCTTCAGTCAAGCGATCTCAGCATCCCAGTCTCGTATTGTGGCATCCCAAGCCGCCAATCTCGCCTCTTTGTTTGCCAGCTGGGTTTCCAAAGCTTGGAAGGCTTCCTTCTGAGCCGCCAACTCCGTTTCCTTATTGGTCAAAGCCAATTGGGTCTGGTTATGAGCTACGACTGACTCTTTCAGCTGTTGCTGAAGACCCTTGGCTTCTGCTCCTTTCTTGTCCAGGTCAGAACGGGCTCGGGTCTAGCGAGTCAGGGCAGTTTTCTTCTCAGCCTCTGCAGCGGCTAGCCGAGTGGATAGTAAGTCTATCTCCTGGGCGACATTAGCCATCGCTTGATGCTCTTCTTCTGACCGAGCATCCACTTCTGATAACTACAGCCTTAGACCGGTTATTTCTGAGCACAGACAATCCAGGCCCTCATCGCCCGGGGGGATAGTGCAGTGAGCTAGTTTGGTCTCCAGCTCCTTTACTTTCATCTCTGCCGCTCGGTGTCCCCGAATGTTTGTGACCAAGGACTGGGCGACCAATTGGCTCGCCACCCAATGCTACACAGTGATATAAACATTGTAAGCATGAATAGGAGTGACAAAGGGAAAGGAAGATGTACCTCGGTTGCCTCCATGAAAAAGCTGTCAGCCAGGCTCATGGGTTTCTTCTCATGTGTCAGGGCCCGACCCTGATCCCAGCTGGAAACCAACCGACCATGCAGGCTGAGTGGTTGGGGTTGCACGATCTGGGTCAAGGTGGTCGCAGAAGGAAGCTGAATGTCCACCATCGCCCGGGGGGGGGGGGGGGGGGGGGGGGGCAAATGCATCTACAGAAGGGCTGCCACGGCATCAACACCGGCAGCATCTGTCACGAGGGCCAAGGAGGATGGTGCGGTGCCCGAAGTGGAGGACCTCGAGCGAGGTGCTGCTGAGGTGGACGCCAAAGCACCCGAGTGGGGGCGGTTGGAATGGAGGCCGGGGTTCTTGATCGAGGAGGGGTCGAGCCAGAGGCCACGGCCCAAGTGTCAGATGAAGCACGGTCGGGGCGAGGGGTTTGTTGGTGCAGGAAGCACCATATCGAACCTGGTTTTGATATTGGCAAAGGATTCAAAGTTAAGTTTGTTTGTGATCTAACAATATTCACTGAGTGTGCAGGATACAAAGCCCTAGCGAAGGACTGCTAGGCACTGGCGAAGGAATGCTAGGATACAAAGCCCTAACGAAGGACTGCTAGGCACCTGGCGAAGGGCTGCCAGGAAACCAAGCCCTAGCAAAGGACTGCTAGGCAACTGGCGAAGGACTGCCAGCATCCAAGCCCTAGCGAAGGACTGCTAGGCAACTGGCGAAGGACTGCCAGTATCCAAAACCCTAGCGAAGGACTGCTAGGTAACTGGCGAAGGACTGCCAGTATCCAAAGCCCTAGCGAAGGACTGCTAGGCTCCAGGCGAAGGACAGCCTGGGACTAAAGCCCTAGCGAAGGAATGCTAGGCACCGGGCGAAGGGCAGCTCGGCATCCAAGACCTGGCAAAGGACCGTCAGGCAAAAGTCCAACCAAAGGAGCGGTTAGCATCAGGTACATTCTCCCGAGAGGAGTAGGTGAGGACGCGTTCCCCGTCGAGGGAACAGTAGGCGTCGGTTCGACCTAGGGCTCCATTTTGGAGACCAAAGTCAGAACCAAGACAGCTAAGGCTGTATAAACTAATAATTAATTGTTTTATTGTGTTTTGGACTAACCCTGGATGCAGGACCGAAGGAACGTGTGTCTGCAACTCAGAGAGCCTCAAAGGAGTGAGGCAGCAGCTGAGCAGGGCGCCCTGAGTGTCCAGGGCGCCCCCAAGGTGAACCAGAACCAAGTGAAGCAAAAAGGGCTTCGGCTGCTTACTAGGCAGGGCGCCCTCAGCAGCCAGGGCGCCCTCAGCAGCCAAGGCACCCCGCGCCCAAGCCTGCGAAGCGTCACCCTTATCCAGCCGAGAACTTTGCGCAGAAGAAGTCAAGCAGGGCGCCCTCTGCGACCAAGGCGCCCCCAGAGTCAAACTTATCCCTATTCGGATGGGATAACTGTTGACTAAGCTAAATCCGGATCGGCTGACACGTGGCAGGGCGCCCCCGACGTCCAGGGCGCCCCTAGGTGCTATAAATAGCACCCAACGCCCAAGCCTTCTTCAACAACTTCGAACCAACGCTTTCACGCTCTTCTGTGCTCACGCCTTGCTCCGGAAACTGCCCAACTCGAGCCTACGACGTCCCGCTGCTCCGGAAAGTCAACCTACAACCGGACGTCGGTAAAAGAAGAGTCTTCCTTTTTATTAAAAGTTTATGGTGCTATACTTGTAAATCTATTCTTGTAAACTGATTTTGCGCTCATGTAGAATTGCCCAAAGTAAACGATCAACGATCGTGGGCCTTGGAGTAGGAGTCGACCAAGCTCCGAACCAAGTAAAAACGACTGCGTCTCTGTGTTATTATTTTTCTTATTTTCCGCTGTGCACCTGCTCTTAATTTTCCGAAAAATGAATACCGATATTCAACCCCCCCTCTATCGGTTCTCTCGATCCAACAGGGTTGACGCGGCCTGACTTCCCGAGGATAATCCTTGGGTCAAAGGTGTATCCAAGGAAACAGTTACTCGACGACGCTTCCTCACCAGGCTCTTGGAACCCGGCTGCTCCATCTCCTCATCTTCTGCCTTTCCTACCCGCTCTACATCTACTACTTGGGGGACCACATCTGAGCCCCCGACGGGAAGGTCGGTCTCTGAGTCATCTCCCCCAGCCTCGGGTTGCTCAGGAGCCGGAACGGCGTTTATCGGAGCTACCGCCCGATTGGCCAGTAGGTTCGCGGCCAAGGCGTTCAATGCCTCTTTTTCCAAGCTCAACACGTCGGTGACCAGGGCACCATACATGGCTTCAGCTGCAACGTAGAAAGAGTTTTAGTTAGCATTAACAAGTTTAGGAACCAAATAAGAACTTACCAAAGGTGCCGGGCAGCTCTGCCGGGATCTGGCTCAGCTGGAAGAGATATAGCATGGCTTCACTCAGCAGTCTGCTCGCATGGAAGTGAGTCCTCCCGATCTTAGAGAAGGCCAGTTGATAGCCTGGCTCTGAGCGGAGGTTCTTGGGCATCAAGGGCTGGGTAGGCAGGTCTTCTACCCACTCGGTGGGCCAGGTCGGGGGTGGGGCAGATTGAATATAAAAGAAATGAGATTTCCAACCTTTGTTGGAAGAAGGGACTTTCTCTAGGAAGGCAGACTTGATCCGAGCTTGAAAATAGAAATTCCCTGGTTCTTGTTTTCTGAGATAGTAAAAGCAATGGAAGACTCGGGGGTTAAGGGGAATTTGGAAGGTCGTGAAGATAATCACATCGCCGCATAAGATCCTAATAGAGTTGGGTGCTAGTTGGGACAGAGACACTTGAAAGTACCAGCAGACCTCATGGAAGAATGGATGAAGGGGAAAACGTAACCCGGCCAATAGCTGATCTGAAAAAATGGTGAAGTAGCTCATGGGAGGTTGATGGGGTCGGTCCCGGTGAGCAGGAAGGGCCAGGAGATGGTCCTCGGGAATTTGGTAGTCGATGCGTAAGGTCTCTAAGTGACCCAAGGTTAAGGTCGAACGGGTAGTCAGATACCATGCCTCGGGCGAGGAGGATGACTCAGCCATCGAGTCGGGTTCGGAAAATAAGAAGAAAAGGACTCAGGAGAGGAAAAGAATACCTAGGGATTAGGATCGCCGGAAACGCTAATCGCCGGAGCTCACGGGGGTTGGGCGACGGAGGTCAGACAAGAGAGGAGATAAAAACAAGAGATGAAATGGTGAAGGGTAAAATGAGAGAGGACGCCTATTTATACTACTTTGGGGGCAATGAGGGCCGTTGGATGCAGATGGAGAAAAAGACGAGATCGGATCATGGCCGTCAATCTCCCGTCATTTCCCGAGGTCTCGAAGCTTCCCTCTATTACTGCACGAGCCATACTGGTGACGCATCGGTGCCAGAGGCTCCCAGTCGGGGAATGACACGTGGCCTCGCATTAATAACTGATTTGACAGGGGATTCGACATTTAAGGCTGGAGATATGAAGCGCGAAATGGAGGTCGGGAATGCGAAGAGGGACTCAGCCGACCGGGCGAGTAGCCTAGTCAGTTAGACTGTACGCCTCCTTCGACTAGACTTGAAGGGGAGGCTTGTGATCCGGGCGAGTAGTTTTCAAAGAGCATCAAGGGCCTGGTCATATCCGTCCTATGTCAAAGGAGGCCAGGCCGGGTTGGCTTCAGTCCAAATGAGCTGGATATGAAGCTGAGCAGGGGGAATAGAAGACGAGACAAGTCGAGCTCTGGTTCGGGGTCAGGCACTCGGGGTCGGTCACCCAAGGTCGGCCACTCGGGGGCAATCACTCGGGATCGGGCACTCGGGATCGGTCATTCGGGATCAGGCACTCGGGGTCGATCACCCGAGGTCGGCCACCCGGGGTCGGTCACCCGAGGTCGGCCACTTGGGGTCAGTCACTCGAGGTCCGGCACCCAAGGTCAGGCACTCGAGATCGGTCACCCGGGGTCGGTCACCCGAGGTCTGCCATTCGGGGTCGGTCACTTGGGGTCAGGCACTCGGGGTCGATCACCCGAGGTCGGCCACTCGGGGTCAGTCACTCAGGGTCGGGCACTCGGGGTCGGTCACCCAAGGATGACTAAGAAACCGGGCTTGCCCGACCGACCCACCTCGCTGTCGGTCTACATGATCCGACCGGGTGAGCCCTAACGATTAAGAATCCACCTCGACAACTGTCAAATCCCTGACATAATCATTATCTGACAAAGTCGCCCAATATTAATAAGGATCAGAGGAGACAATGTAGACAGGTGATCAAGCGGCTGTGGCAGTCTCACAGGGCAACTAAGTTGTCATTAGCCCAGTCTGCCAACTGACCTATCCTTGATGAGATATGACAGCTCTGACAGGGCAGAGAGCTTCCCCTCCTCTATATAAACCCCCCTTAGGGCTCCAAAGAGAGGATTGCTGTCATTTTGCAACCTCAACCCTACTTTATGTTCTCCAGTTTGGTCCGATCCGAGTGCTTGTGATCTGAT
Source organism: Boesenbergia rotunda (assembly GCA_024364735.1). Lineage (NCBI taxonomy): Eukaryota > Viridiplantae > Streptophyta > Magnoliopsida > Zingiberales > Zingiberaceae > Boesenbergia > Boesenbergia rotunda. The sequence goes on from JAGFNQ010005717.1 coordinate 389,638, forward strand.
CCGTAATTGAGCCCGACTCCGACCCCCACGCTACAGCAGATCGGGTCATCTTAGTCAGACCGAGTCAACCGAGCGAGAATCAATCTTCACTTGTCGACAGGATCAATAGGCATGGTGGCCTAACTGTTAAGGTTTAATGATCTTCAATTTCACAAATGAGGAAAATAAAGAAAATGAAAAGTTCAACTTAATGACTATTGAAGAACTTGAAAATGATACCTAACCACGTGAGGGGAGCTCACCTCTATCGCCACGTCAATCACCCTCCTTTGCCCCCACGGGCTGGATCGGATGGTAAGACGCCTAGCTGATTTGGTCGAGGTCACAGGTTCGAGGGTCGCCAGTTACGCACGGGAATAAAATCCTGATCTGCTGGCATTAATTCCCTCGACCCTAAGCGCCTTACCACACCAGTGATAATCGTGATTTACCTCCTCTATGTTAGTCTTGGGGCGGGCTGGCAGGGGCGCTGGGGGCGAGCGTTTCGCCTTTTGGACGTCAATCACCCTCCTTTACGCACAGAAGTGAGGCGTAGGGGAGTGACTCGCAGGATAGCATGCCCACTAATGGCGAAGGAAGCAAAAGAAGAATTTGAAAGAGATTATACGGTGGTAGATAGGAAACAATTTTTTTTTAATTGGCATCTTATATTCAAATTTTTGACCAAATTAAAATTAAGATGACTGATTTAATCACATAAAAATTTATAAACGATTATCAAACTAAATCAAAAAAATATATATATATATATATCCTAACAAGCGGCGTTCTTAAATCTACTATTCATTAAAATTACGTTTAATTAGGAATTTAGTTTATAATATAATTGAGTCTGTAATATAATTCAGATTATATATTGTTGATCTTGTAATCTTTATTATAATACATTTACTAATTTTTATAATACAAATTATATTATATCATAATTTTAAAAATATAAAAAATAAAATAATTAATAATATAATCTTGATTATATTACAATACTAATTATTCCTTATTAAAGGTAATCTAAAACAAAAAATCTTTCATAATAGGTTCTCTCAAATTGATTTTATCAGGCTTTAATAATGACACTTGGATCCGAGGGCAGAAAGATGAACTGGGAAATTATAGAAAATGGAGAGAGAATTTAATTTTTGGCTTGGTCAATTCGTTGTTTTCAAAAAATTAAAAGAAAAAAAATATAAACGTCGCCTGAGAGATTCGAACTCTCGCGGGGAAACCCCATGTACTTAGCAGGCACACGCCTTAACCACTCGGCCAAAGCGACGCTGTATGTGAACTCTTTTGTGATTATATTAAATTTATTATTTAGATGATGCGTAAGGCCAGAGCTAGCAACGATGAGACGGAAGGGACCAAGAGACAACTCTATGTCTTCCGCTGCCGGCGAAGTACCACCTGAAGCCGCTTCTCTTCCCCTCGCCTACTGGTGCCATGAGTGCGACATGAGCATCACCCTCCTCCTCTCTCAATCCCCTCTTATCTGTCCCGGCTGCTTCCGCTCCGATCTCCTCCGAGATATGGAATTCGCCCCTCCCCAATCCCTTCCCCTCCTCCTACACGAATCCGATGACGGCGGCGGCGATGAATCGATCCCACTCCTCCCTCCACCCGCCCCATATCGCTCCTGCCGCTATCCCGCCCCCGCCGCTTCCATCGACACCCTCCCCTCCGTCCTCACCTCCGACACTGACGATCGATCCCTCCTTTCATGCGCTGTTTGCAAGGATGAATTCTGCCTCCACTCTTACGTTCGCCGCCTGCCTTGCTCCCACCACTACCACTCCGATTGCATCGTACCTTGGCTTTCCCTTCACAACTCCTGCCCCATCTGCCGCTCGCCACTCCCATGCTCTGATGAATTGATGAATCTTATGGTGGCATCGGAGGACCGGTCCGCCGCCAGGTTGTCTCTGCGGAGGGTGTTGGAGACGATGAAGCGTTTTGGCTGCCGCCCAATGATGAAGCCACAGTGCTGACGGCTGCCCTGTGTCAAGTGAGAAGGCACCGTCTCTTTCGACATACAGAGGCCATGAACGCGGCTTTTTGAGATGAAACAGGTTTACGAAGAGCTGGCTGATAGTGGGGAGACGATCTTATCAGAGTGCCCATTGGAAGGGCACGGAGAAGCCATGGGAACTAGGAATGACAGTGATGACACCACCATGACACAAGAGATCAATGAGAATTTTGCTTAGCACGAATCCCTGATGGCGATTCTTGCTGGGTAAAGACCAGGTATGATCGATCTTGTGCATGCTCATTACCATGACTAAAGTTCTGTTGTGAGTTGCTAATATCTTTCAAGTGCCCATTTGAACTAACAAGGTCACTATTAATCATTGTCTGATCAGTTGTCCATTTATTTCTTCTAATAGTGTTGGTTAATGTTGTCGTTCTTGAAGATGACTTTCAAATTTCGTTTTTTCCCCTCTTCGTTTGATTAAAAAAGAAATACTATGACTATCGTATTACTTTATATAACCCTTTATTGATATAATCAAATATGGACTTCTTATAAGGCGAGAAAATTGTTTGTTGCACTTAAATGTATTCCCTACACAAAAATTCAACACATTAAAACACCCTTTTGTCATACTATCGCTCAGTAGTAAACTTGGATGTGTGCTAGGATTCATGAACTACCTTCAATGATAATCTTTTTATTTGAAGATCTTGTAGACCACTTACATTATCTATCTGGTAATCAAAATTATAAATTGTTTAGTTGTGCAGTTTCTAAGGCTTTGACATGTTGGATCACCAGGAATTTTGAGTTGTCTGGTCAGTTCTTATCATGAATTTGCAATAACTGCATTTTGTGCTTCTTGTATGTTTGTAAATTTTGTGAATGAAATTGTTATCATCTTGAAAATCATTTCAATATGGGCACATGCATATTTTGTTTTAATAAGGCCTGAACGTAATGTTGGAAATTTGAATTTTATAGTGAATAACAATGATAATCAACTTTTATACTAGACTGTAATCTAGGCTATAACTAAAGAATTTTTTGGTAGCAGTCTAGAACAGAACAATTGACCGTCTCAGAATAATCTGATTGCAGTGGTTAATCATGCTAAAGATTATCATGCTAGGATTCAATTTTTAAACTGTAGAATCTATTGTTCACCGTTGCATCTATTTATTCCATCTTAATTTATTTTCTTTCATTTGATAATCTATTAGAGCTACACCTAGCTAGGTGTCCTCGGATACTAATATTTGATAATTTTGTACTTTTAAGAAACTCCTTACATCCATCTTAGCATTCTCATCCCCACTATACTAAAACTTTTGAATGTATTGCTTCCTAAAAGCTTAAGATTTTTTATTAAGTATGACACATCATGGAACATCTTAAAATTTTCTTTCTAGCCTCAAGGGCACATGATGTAAAAAGATAGAGACTTTAAGGTAATCATCGAATCAAACATACAACTATAAAAAATCATGTCACACCGCTAATAGTGGCCAAATGTTGTTTTCAAGTTGATAGAATCAAAAGTAAATCCTATGTTCCTTATGTTTTTTTATTAGCTGTCTTACTAAATAAATTACATCTATGTTTTATTTTCTATAAACAATGAACGTGAATTCATAATTAGAAATGCCTATTTCCTCTCTTATTTCCCTTCCCCTCTAGGCCCAAGATTTCATGGCTATGACTTATCAACTTAGTCCCTCTAGAGTGTATATCATTACTTATTATTCAAATAATTTTGCTCTGGCTATTCAATTGCCCTCCTCACCTGCTGAGACCTAATAATTTATTATAAAGTTCTCATCCATCAGAAGAATGAGTTATTTACACCATACAAACTTTAACTTAATGTTTATATAATCCTTTTTGGCTTGCATTTCGTGTTTGCGAGGTTTGCTATATAAATAAAGAGGGCACAGCTAGAAAAAACTACGAGCATTCCAGATGAAAGAAAATTTGCATTTTGTGCCTTGCTTTCTATTCCTTTCAGTTCTGACCCTTAAAATTTGTAAAATGCAGCCCGTCTCATGAAGTCGACTTCAACAAGCTGTGCAATTTGCTGGTTCTGGCTATCACACTTCAATGTCTGTCACTAATTAGTGGTCTAATCAATTATATATTATCTTCATGGTGCAGAGTCATTCTACAATAATTTCAAAATAAAACTAGTCGATCGTATGTTACTCAGATGCATTCTCGCTTATTTGAAACTTTAGATGGTTGTAACGACCTCAATTGTATACACTGTTGTTCTAAGTGTAAAGAGAAATTGAGCAGATTTGAGTTTCATAAATTAGTTTTTGATGATAATATTTTTCATCTTTTACAGATTTATACCCTACGGATTATGTGTTTGCCTGTCAAGTCAATTGAAGTCTAAGCCCTTTGCCCGGGGCAAAAGTCTTGTTGTTTATTACGAAAGTTGATATTTGAATTGACTTGTTAGTCGACCAATTAAACTGGATATATTTACTCTTATTTCTAGATTGCAATTAGACCTTACCATGGGCTGGGTCAACAGGCCAGGTGGCCTGTTGACCTGGTTCGCCAAGCTAAACCGAGCCGGTTCCAGTTCAGGTGGGGAGGAACCACCGAACCGACGGTTCGAACCACCGGTTCCAACCGCTCCGAACCGCCGGTTAACCGGCGGCTCGGAGCCGTTGGAAGTGTTTTTTTTTAATTTTTTTATTTTTTTCAACAGTTAAGATCATTTGACCGTTTCTTTATCAATGACTATGATTTAGTGACCGTTATGATCCAAACTCTATAAATAGGGAGTTCATTTCATCATTTTTACACATCTTCTCTACTCTCAATCTCTCATTCTCAACTTCATATTCTCTACGCGTTTTCGGCTTCATCTTTCGACGATAATTGAAGGTGGTCACGGAGCTTCATCATCTCGATCTTGGAGGGAAAAAGAAATAGCGTACGAGGATCCCAACATTCAAATTCAATCCACTTATGATGAGACCGAGACTCAGCCCCAACACCTTCCGATGCCCGAAACGCAAGGAAATACCGATGCAATTACTTCTAAGGTTCCGAAAAATCCTCCTTTAAAATCTTCTATTTTCACTAAACATTTTGAGAAGATCACACTTCCGTCGGGAGAATTGCATGCAAAATTTAAGCATTGCAATGCTTCCTACAAATTCCAAGCCGGCAGCGGCTATGGGTCGTTAAAACGACATAGAGAAACGAAGCACCCAACAGAATATGGACTTAACCGCTCTCAAGCATAATTATCAAGATTTTCTAGTTGTAGTAGTACTGATTCTAGTTTATTTTTATATTCTGATAATAAATTAAGAGAATCATTTGCTAAATTTGTTTCCGTAGAACATCTTTATTTTAGTTTTGGATCTAAATGCACATTTGAAGATTTTTGTAAAGAATTTCTTAATCCAATTGCTAAACGTATTCTTAGGACTACACTTACTCGTACAATAAAAAGATTAGTAAAATAAGAAAAAAAGAATTTAATTGATGAATTTAGTAAATTAAATAATAAAGTTTCTTTATGTTCCGATATTTGGAGTGATCATTGGCAAACTCATTCTTATATGGGTGTGACTTGCCATTGGATTGATAACTCTTGGATCCTCCAAAAAAAGATTATTAGCTTATATAGTTTTTGATGAATCACATACTACCCATAACATTGCACAATTATTATGATTAAATTTAGAATAATATAGATTTACTCATAAAATATTTTCAATATCATTAGATAATGCTAGTTCTAATACCGCTTCTATAGATGAACTAAAATTTGTTTGTCAACCTGTTATTGGTGGTTTATTTTTTCATATTCGTTGTGTATGTCATCTTTTAAATTTATGTATTCAAGATAAATTAAAACTTTTAGAAAATTATATTCAACCAATTAGAATCGCAATTTCATATTTATGGTCGTATCCATCTATGATGAAACAATGGGGTAGATTTTGTAAAGCTAATGGAATGTGACCTAAAAAATTTCCACGTAATGTTCTAAAACATTGGAATTCAACATATCAATTATTACAAGATTCATTTCAATATAAAGATTTATTATGTTTATTTTTTTCACAAAATAGTAATACTAATATATATTTATTTTCATAACAATGAAATATTTGTAGTAATATTTGTGAAATTTTAAAAATAATTAACGATGCAACTGAATAACTTTTCGGTGTTTATTATCCCACTATTCATTTAGTTTTAGTGAATTTTTCTAGTATAGTATTAGTATTAAATGAAGATATCAATAATGAAGCTTTAACTTCTTGCATATTAGCTATGAAAATAATTGGGAAAAATATTTTTATTTTATTCCTGAAATTTATTTAATTGTATTTGTTTTAGATCCTAGATTTAAATTAAAAGTTTTACAAGAAATATTAACTTTATATTATGACGTTTTAATTCTTATTAAAGATTCTTCTTCTCCGTATCCAATTAATATTATATATAATATTAGAAATTATTTATATCATCTTTATAATCAATATTATATTAAATATGATATACAAATTAATATTTCTAAAATACAACAGCTTACTAGTATTAATTTAAAATATACAAAAGTACAACTTTTATTAAAAGAACGGACAAAATATCCACGAAGATCCTTAAGTTCCACACAAGAACTTGAGAATTATTTTACGACTTTTTTAGGGTTTAATGAAGCAGATAGCGAAGATTTCGATATCTTGAAGTAGTGGTCACAGAAGACTCAAAGTTTTCCTGTTCTTTCCGTGATTGCAAAAGAAATTTTAGCTTGTCCAGTGTCAACTGTTGCTGTGGAGCAAACGTTCAGTGTCGGCGGCAACATATTAAATAAACGACGATCAACTATGTCTCCCGACTCATTGAAAGCTCAAACATTACTAGACGATTGGATCAGAGCCGAGAAAAAAATCCAAGGAATGTAACTTTCAGAAGATGAAGTCGAAGAATTTGATACCGAAGGAACAAATACAACGTGAACGGGAGGGCATGAAAGTGAGTGATAAAAATTGTAAAAGGGTAAAAATATAAAAGACCTACGTGGGCTTTNCCAAAGAAAAGTAATGTGTTGTAAATCCAATTGGACGGCTCCCCGAGGCTCAATCCAATCAAACATGACAATTTCAATTAAAAATTGGGAAATTAAATTACAACAACTAACTTTAAATTGGACGGCTCCCCGAGGCTCAATCCAAATAAAGAATTTTGTTGTCAATTTAAAAACCAATTCAAATTTAATTGTCAATTAACTGTCCATGAATTTGTCTAGACTTTCTTAAAAGAAAGTGCCCAAAATTGCGAGATTTTCGAAAATTGATTTTCAGAATAATTGTAAGTTTCTGGTACAAAGGAAACTTACATATTTCCAAAATTGGAAAATTTCTAAAATAGAAAATTTCCAAAATTGGAAAGTTTCTAAGATGGGAAGTTTCGAAATTATTATAAAATTTCAGAAAATAGAAATTTCAAACGTTTGCGAAATTTCATGAGGATTTCCAAACTTTGAAATTCCTAAATCTAAATTTATTATAATTTGAAAGTTTCCTATTGAAAATTTTTTTTTCGAAATTGAGATCATGACAAAGTTTTCCACAAAACAATTATTTGATTAAGTCGAACACTAACCGGCTCTGATACCACTGTTGGGACCAGGTGCATGTCGACAAGGATACGAGTTCGTAAAATTTAAAATTTTTACGTGCAGCGGAAGAGTTTGCATAAAATAATTTCCTAAATTATTTTAACTTCGTATCTAGCATGCAACCTTATAGTGTATCGACATAATCATGAAATAAAAGTTTGCGAAAAGTAAACTAATTTACCAAGTACCTCGCGTAACTCAAAGTAAGGGACGAGATCCAACCGTAGCGTCCCTTGGAAGCTTCGCCTCTATTCGCGTCCACGCCGAGTTCTCTTCGGGATGACTTCGCAAAGTCACGAGTTTTGTGCCGACGAGAACTACTAGATTCTCAGAAGGCACAACTAGAAGGACAAGAGAAAATTAGGAAAACTAACCACGAAGTAACGGAATCGAATTCCGAGAAGAGAGGAGTCGCTATCCGCTTCTTCTTCTTCGTGTTCGGGTTCTCCTTCTCCTTGAAAGCTCACGCCAACTCCCTTGGGTGATGGTTGTGTGCGCCGGCCCTAATCCACAAGGATGGGGCGCCGGCCCTAATCCACAAGGATGGGGCGCCGGCCCTAATGTGAAGGAGAAGAAGAGGAGAAGAGAAGAGAAAGAGGGAGAGAAATAATTAATCTCTTAATTACTCGATTGGAATTAAGGGCTAGCCTTTGGTTCCTTTATATAGTAGCAACTCCTTTGCTAAGTCTCCCTCTAAACCGAATTAACGGAATTAGTTATAAGAAATTTATCTTATAAATTTTCTTATTGCTTATTCCTTTTAAGCCTAGTCTTATTATAAACAATTTATAATAAAACAAATTAGTTATCATAAGAGATTTATCCTATAAATTCTCTTATGAATTTTATTATAACTAACTTTATAATAATACTAATTATTTATCATAAGAAATTTATCCTATAAATTCTTATGAATTAATTCCGTTTAAACCAAGTCTTTATTATAAACTAATTTATAATAAAAACTAATTTTTCTTCTCTTTAAATTATGGAATAAATTTTATAAGAAATTTATAAACTTTCTTATTATGGATAAATCAATTCATAATTGATTTTATAAAATTAAAATGAACCAACTCATGGATAATTTTAATTTTTCATAAAAGAATAAATTTCTATAAATTTTATTTATATAAATTTCTTTATACAAATTTATTTATCCATAATTTATAAAATAAATCGCGCTAGATTTATTTTATTAATTAAACCAATTAAATTGGTTTTCTCCTTTCATTTGGTCGGCCACCAAAGAGGGGTTTACACCCTCTTTGGTCGGCCAAACCCAACCCGGACCGTCGCGAATTAAACTCATTTAATTCGCCCAAAAAGCCTTCAAAAGACTTAGCCATTTTTAGCTTCTAATGCGCCTCTGACTAACTCAGATTCGACTTATTTCTCTTGATCGGAAAATCCAATTTTCAACTCATTTTAAATCCCTCGGATTACTCGTAGTACGTGTGACTAAATAGGCTTTCGATTTATGTTGGTCGTCTATAATCAACAAATTATAGAACGATCATGAGTGGCACCTAGTAGTACATCATGATCCCCAATTAATCGAAAGATCAACGGTTTGACCTCAGAAGAAATTATTCTGAAACCCTTCAGCAGCTCTAATGAATCGTGCCCCATTCCCTTCACCACCTTATACCCACTTGGTTCAGGACACGGTCAATGGTGTCAGTCCCCACTAGGCTGACTACGTCACGCCTAGCCCAAGTAATGTCTTACTCGTCCTTTGGATTTCTAATTACTCTCATGTATTTTAGAGACTCTCACTCTAAACATGATATGCTCTGGCCAGAGGCTTTGAGTAATAATCCGACGATAGGCCTGGGTATACATCTCCTCGCAAGGAGTGGTGAATCCTTTGTAGGCTGTTCAAACATCTTCGGGCACTTCGGCTTACACCCGATCATCCTGGGTCCACACCTCCTTGGAGATGCTTGCTTAAGATGTCAAAGTATAAGTCTCCATGACCAAGATGACTTGAACACCGCAAGTCAAAGGAACATCGCACTTAAGCCGCAGTAAGATCTTCATTGACATATCTACATGTAGATTCCCATATGAAGTCTTACAGCTAGTCACTCCAATGAACTAGTTCCCTTAACTAGCATCCATGTTTATCTCCGGACATCCCAATGTCACCAGCCAGTGAGAATCAGCTGATTAGAGAATAACCCATGCTAGTCTCAACAGAATTGATAGTGTCCGTTTTTATCAATTCATCGACTAGGGATATTTTCAATACTTCACATTTGCGCATTTAGAGATAATCACTAGTTGTGATCTCATCACAAATTCTCTTATGCTGTGAGTTGTATTGCGGACATTCAGTAGATGAGTTTAAGATCCCAATCAAATACACAAGCATGTATACTCAAATAGTGAATTATCATTTATTAATATAAATGTTTTACAATCATAAGGCGATTGCCTTAGGACACTTCTCTCATATCACTAACACTAGGCACTGGCGAAGGAATGCCAGAATGAAAAGCCCTGGCGAAGGACTGCTAGGCGCCAGGCAAAGGACAACTTGGGACTGAAGCCCTAGCGAAGGAATGCTAGGCATCGGGCGAAGGACAACTCGGCATCCAAGACCTGGCAAAGGACCGTCAGACAAAAGACCAACCAGAGGAACGGTTGGCATCAGGTACACTCTCCCGAGAGGAGTAGGTGAGGACGCGTTCCTCGTCGAGGGATCATTAGGCGTCGGTTCGACCTAGGGTTCCATTTTGGAAGCCCAAAGTCAGAACCAAGACAGCTAAGGCTGTATAAACTAACCACTTAATGTTTTGTTGTGTTTTGGACTAACCCTGGATGCAGGACCGAAGGAACGAGTGTCTGCAGCTCAGAGAGCCTCAAAGGAATGAGGCAACAGCTAACCAGGGTGCACGGAGTGTCCCGGGCGCCCCTAAGGTGAACACAAAACACACAAGTAAAAAGCACGCATCGACAGTACATCCTGCGGGCGCCCCCGTGCTCCCGGGCGCCCCCGCTGCTCCCGGGCGCCCCCAGCGTCCCGGGCGCCCCCAACAGCAAGCATCGAAGCACAAGCCAGCGAAGCAAGGGATAAAGTTTGACCCGGTCAACCCGGGCGCCCCCAGTGCTCCGGGCGCCCCGAGCGCTTCGTGCGCCCCGGTCAAAGCGGATCCCGAAGATAAAGGGATCAGACGCTGACCGAGGAATTGGCGGATCAAATGCCACCTGGGGGGGGCGCCCCCGACGTCCCGGGCACCCCCAGTCCCTATATAAAAGGCCCTCGACCCCAAGCTTCATATGACAATTTTCTTCAACGCTTCTACGCTCTTCTGCTCCCGCGCACTGCTCCAGAATCCTCCCAACTCGAGCCGACGACGTCCCTCCGCTCCAAGATTCAAAATACATTGGACGTCGGTAACGAAGAGCAACTTTTCTTTAAGTTACTTACTAAAATTGTAAAATTTCTGTAAACTATTTTTCACGCACTTATAGAATTGCCCGCAGAAAACGGTCAACGACCGTGGGCCTTAGAGTAGGAGTCGACCTAGGCTCCGAACCAAGTAAAACCACCTGTGTCTGTGTGTTTTTAATTTTTATCTTCCGCTACGCATTCTCTTTTCAAATCCGAACGATTTCCGATATTCACCCCCCTCTATCGATTTTCTCGATCCAACAAGTGGTATCAGAGCGGGGAAGTTCAAACTTGGTGTAACCACCAGTTTGAAATTTTTTTCGGATATTTATTTTTCTTTGTTTTCGTTCGAATTTTCTTTAAATATTTCGTTCGAATTTTCATTTTCCCTTTAATCGAGGTTGGTGCAACACCCCTCGCTATTTTATTTTATTCATCTCGCACTACTAATCCAAGACCTAGTCTTGGAATTTTTTTTGTTAGTTTTCTGTTTCAGATTAAATGGCCATGCAAGAAGGCTTTAGCACCGCCAGACCTCCACTTTTCAGTGGAGAAGACTTTTCCTTCTGGAAAAGTCGAATGGAGGTCCACCTGAAAACTCAGGTGGACATGTGGATCATCATCCAGTCCGGACTGGAAATCCCTAAAAACACTGAAGGAGTACCGCAGACCTACTCAGAATGGGACAACGCCCTGAAGCGTAAAATTGAAGCCGATACAAAGGCCACCCAGACTCTCCAATGCGGATTGACAAAAGAGGAGCTGAACCGAGTAGGCCCCTTCAACAGTGCTAAGGAGTTGTGGGCAAAATGGATCGAGCTGCACGAAGGAACATCTGATACTCGGATCAGTAAAAGGGATCTGCTCCTGAACAAACTATACACTATCAAGATGGCCGACAACGAAACAGCAGCCCAACTCCACACACGCATACAAGAATTGATGAACGATCTTCACAATACAGGTCACAAGGTCGAAAACCGTGACCTAATAAGGTATGCCCTAAATGCTTTCCCTAGAAATACCTTGTGGGCATCTATGGTAGATGCATACAAGGTTTCAAGTGATCTCTCAAAAATTAAATTAGATGAATTATTTTCTGAGTTATAACTTCATGAGAAGACTAACTGCAATATGGCCGAGAAAGGTATTGCCTTTATTGCAGGAAAAATTGGAAGATCGACAAAGAAGAAACCTCAACCTGAACCCGAGTCTAACTCAGACTCAGACGCCGAAGACGAAGAAGGAGATCAATCTGAGCTGCTCCGACTGGCCCGAAGCTACTATAAAAAATTAAAGAACCAAGCCAACAAATGGAGGACAAGCCGAAGAAAGGACGAGCCAGCTGAACTTGCGAGTGACAAAATCAAGCCCAACATAACCTGCTACGAATGCAAGAAGAAGGGCCACTACAAGACGGAGTGCCCAAACCTAAAGGAGAACAAAAAGACAAGAAGAAAGAAAGCACTCCAAGCAACCTGGGACGAATCTTCATCAGAAGAAGAAGAAGAAGAACCCCAGTCAAACCTACTAGCACTGACCGCTTCAGAAGAAGTTGAGACCGAGTCAGAGTCAAAAAAGGACAACGGCAGACTAACCTTTTCAGAAGACGGAGAAATCAAGGTAAGCAGTTTCAATAAAAGTCAATTGAATGAACTTATTTCCTATCTTTCTCGAGATTTGGCGAAAGCCAAACTCCGAGTCGAATCTCTCCGACAGGAAGTAAAACTCCAGAAAGAGGGAGCTGACTCTAAATCCTTAGCCGAGAAAGTTCAAGAAGGAACTCCTACTCAAGTTGAAAAACTTGAGAAAGAGAACTCCTCCCTGAAAACTCAGGTTAAGGATCTTAGAGCAGCATTAGAACGATTCACTTCTGGTTCCAAGGGTCTTGACATGATTCTAGGAAAACAGAAGTCCGTTCTAAATCGATTCGGACTTGGCTATAGAACCAAATCCCGACAAAGATCTTACTTTGCTGTACTGAATCAGTCCAGAAGTAAAGTTCAGGCATGGGCATCTAAACTGTGTCTGAACAAACCAACTGGATCAAATCAGTATTGGATCCCCAAGGACAAGATTCACATCTTGCCTAATTATTATCGTGGCTATAGTCCAGGGGGAGCCAAATTAAAAACTATTTTTATTGTTAAATAGAGTTTAATTCTTGCAATTTGCCTGATTGATTGTTTATTTAAATTTCTGCAATCTACCATGCTTAGACTTAGGTTAGTATAAGGACTGAACAAACTTAACTGAAACTTGAAAACATAGTATTGGCTAGAGGTGAGATGATAGTACGTTAGGGAAACCAATTCTAATAAGATCAAGTCCACTTGGTCTCTTTAGACTGGTGAAACTAGCCGAAGCTACCGATCCAAAATCCAAACTAGTTAGACCAGAACTTTTTCAAAGATTAATTTTGAAAATGAAACTTCATTAAATGGCTTTGTCAAGGAAAGGGTTAATGATCCAATAAGGCTACGACCAAAGAAGGCCTAGTGTCTCGCCAAGACCTGGAAGCCAATTTTTAAATTTCAAATTCAAATTACTTTTTGTAAAATTCAATTCTAACATAATTTTCAGTTAAGTATAGATTCAAACATCTCCTTTTAAAATAAATTGAAATGTTTTCAAAAATTAATTAAAATTCTCAAAATAAATCATGTTTTTAAAAAATTCTCTTATCAAAATCTGTCTCACAAAACCAATAAGGCTAACGTGATTGAGAACCCTAGATTTGGGTGAGACAGACTAGTCAGTGAAAATCAATTTAAGCTATTCCTAACTCTAATTGGATCCAAATTAATAAAACTCTTTATGTGTAGGAAATGATATATTTATTGCCCAAATTTACGTAGATGACATAATCATTGGATCCACCAACACAAACTTCCTAAAAGAGTTTGTCAAGATAATGGAAAATGAATTTGAAATGAGCTTAGTTGGTGAGCTTACCTTTTTCCTAGGACTACAAATCAAACAAACTCGAGATGGAAACTACGTCCATCAATCCAAATATGCTAAAGTGTTAATAAAGAAATTTAAAATGGATAACTCTAAAAGTATAAGTACCCCCATGGCAACTAATGTAAAAATAGATAGTGACCCTGATGGTAAGCCAGTAGATCTCAAAATATATAGAAGTATGATAGGTAGTCTACTGTACCTTACAGCCAGCAGACCTGACATTTTTTTTGCTGTAGGGATGTGTGCTACATACCAAACCTGTGCTAAGGAAACACACTTAGCAGCCCTAAAAAGAAAACTAAGATATGTAAAGGGCACCCTAAATGTAGGGATCTGGTATCCTAGAACCTCAACCTTCAATTTGTCAGGATACTCGGATTCTGACTATGCTGGCTGTAAATTAGATAGAAAGAGCACAAGTGGAAGCTGCCAACTGTTAGGAAATAGTCTAGTAAGTTGGTGTAGCAGAAAACAACACTGTGTAGCTCTCTCCACAACTGAAGCTGAATATGTTGCCTTAGGAGAGTGTGTAGCACAACTTTTATGGATGATGCACACTCTTAAGGACTTCCAGCTTAACTGCACCCAAACTCAAGTATTTATTGACAATATAAGTTCAATCAATCTAACTAAGAACCCAATCCAACATTCCAGAACAAAACACATAGAAGTTAAACATCACTTCGTAAGAGACCATGTAACCAGGGGTGAGATAGTACTTAAACATATAGACTCAAAATCCAACTTAGCTGATATATTCACAAAACCATTACCTGAGTTTGAGTTCAGCTCACTAAGAAGGCATTTAGGATTGTGCTCTGTAGAATAGATTAACTCTACTGTTGATTCTCTTACTGCTTTACTTGATTTTAAAATCAATTTCTAAAAATAGAATTTTGAAAAACTATTTTACTTAATTTCAAAATCAGTTTGTTTTAAAATCCTCTTTCGACTTAGTTTTCTTTCAAAACTACCCCCTTTCAAAACTAGGGCTTTTTCGCAAATGGACTTAGCTTAGGGCCTAACCGTAGAACTGCATGCACCTATAGATTTAGAAGCCAGCATCTCACAAGCACTTTAGGACACTTTTGGCTGATAACCTAGAAAGGGTTGAGATGCTTAGGTCTTTGCCTTAATTCAAGATGCTTTAAGTCAGTGCATCTGCAGTAATTGGGGCACTAAATACAACTCTTACAGCAATCAAGTTAAGTGTCAAGTTTAGAAAATCTAACTTGAACAGAAACACTTAACTTGACTAACCCTAGCGAAAACTACTGCTTATAACAGTTAATAAGTAGCTAAATGGGTTAGACAGGTCCCTACAAGAAAAAATTAACTGATTTGGTCTAAGTCTTGGTTCAGTACAGCAAAATCATTTTTTTTCAGTGATTTCTTTTATGCAATTTAATTTCTGCAATATCTATCTGTTTTTGATATATGACAAAGGGGGAGAGATAGGAAAGGAGAGAGTTCAAATTTTCCAAATTTTTTTCTCTCAAAATGTTTTTTCAAAAAGTTAACTACTTTTCAAAGATCTTCAAAACCTTTCTAGAAATACTTATGTTTTTTGTTTTTCCTACTAAGTACTTAAGTACTAAGTTTTTACAAGTACTTTAAGCTTAAGTTTTTCAAAACTTTTACAAGTACTTTAAGCTTAAGTTTTTCAAAACTTTATAAGTACTTTAAGCATAAGCTTTTCGAAACTTTCATAAGTACTTTAAGCTTAAGTTTTTCAAAACTTCCATAAGTACTTTAAACTTAATTTACTAAGTACTTAAATTATTTCAAAATTTACTAAGTACTTTCAAAATTTACTAAGTACTTAAGTTTTTCAAATCCTGCTAAGTACTTAACTTAAAAGTTTTCAAACTTTTTGAGTACTTTAAACTTAAAGACTTCAAATTTTTGTTAAGTACTCGAAACTCATGCTTTTAAAAATTTCTTCTATGTACTTTTAAAACTTAAGTTATCAAAAGATTTCAAAAGTACCAAAACTTAAGTTTTCAAAGTGCAAAATCATTCTAAGTAAATTTTTATAAAAACTTAGAACCCCACGAAGTTTTGAAAAATCTAGGGGGAGATTCTCTCCAGGGGGAGGGAACAAATTTTTATGCTTTTGATTAAACTTAACTTTTTGAACTAGGGTTGCCATAAATCAAAAAAGGGGAGATTGTTGGAGCAAAAAGCACCAAAGTCAAACCTGTGTTTTGATAATGGCAACAGGGTTCAAAAGTTAAGTCTTATTTGTTATCTAACATGTCACTTGAGTGTGCATAGCAAAAGCCCTAGCGATGGAATGCTAGGCACTGGCGATGGAATGCTAGAATGAAAAGCCCTGGCGAAGGACTGCTAGGCACCAGGCAAAGGACAGCTTGGGACTGAAGCCCTAGGGAAGGAATGCTAGGCACCGGGCGAAGGACAGCTCGGCATCCAAGACCTGGCAAAGGATCGTCAGGCAAAAGACCAACCAGAGGAACGGTTGGCATCAGGTACACTCTCCCGAGAGGAGTAGGTGAGGACGTGTTCCCCATCGAGGGAACAGTAGGCGTCGGTTCGACCTAGGGTTCCATTTTGGAAGCCCAAAGTCAGAACCAAGACAGCTAAGGTTGTATAAACTAACCACTTAATGTTTTGTTGTGTTTTGGACTATCCCTGGATGCAGGACCGAAGGAACGAGTGTCTGCAGCTCAGAGAGCCTCAAATGAATGAGGCAACAGCTGACCAGGGCGCCCGGAGTGTCCCGGGCGCCCCCAAGGTGAACACAAAACACACAAGTAAAAAGCACGCTTCGACAGTACATCCTGCGGGCGCCCCCGTGCTCCCGAGCTCCCCCAGCGTCCCGGACGCCCCCAACAGCAAGCATCGAAGCGCAAGCCAGCGAAGCAAGGGATAAAGTTTGACCCGGTCAACCCGGGCACCCCGAGCGCTCCGGGAGCCCCGGTCAAAGCGGATCCCGAAGATAAAGGGATCAGATGCTAACCGAGGAATTGGCGGATCAAATGACAAGTGGAGGGGCGCCCCCGACGTCCCGGGCGCCCCCAGGCCCTATATAAAGGGCCCTCGACCCCAAGCTTCGTACAACAATTTTCTTCAACGCTTCTACGCTCTTCTGCTCCCGCGCACAGTTCCAAAATCCTCCCAACTCGAGCTAACGATGTCCCTCCGCTCCAAGATTCAAAATACATTGAACGTCGATAACGAAGAGCAACATTTCTTTAAGTTACTATACTGCAATTGTAAAATTTCAGTAAACTGTTTTTCGCGTACTTATAGAATTGTTCGCAGAAAACGATCAACGACCGTGGGCCTTGGAGTAGGAGTCGACCTAGGCTCCGAACCAAGTAAAACCACCTGTGTCTGTGTGTTTTTAATTTTTATCTTCCGCTACGCATTCTCTTTTCAAATCCGAACGATTTCCGATATTCACCCCCCCCCCTCTATCGGTTTTCTCGATCCAACAAGATGATGATGAGAAGCCCGCTGGAGGAGTTACAAGGGAGCAGTTCTCCCAGCTCCAGTCAGAGGTACACGAGCTGAGGGAGGATTTTCATACATTCCAGTAGCCAGATGGATATGCAGATGCAACAGCAGGAGATATACGAGATGATACAGCAGTGACATTTGGCGTATCAGGCTCCTCCTCCACCTCCAGGCGATGGCTTGCAGTAGATTTTATTTGATGGTTTAGTGTTGAGAGTAATTTCCTTGGTTGTATATTTTATCTCTCAAACACTTTCTTTTGGCATTGTTATATTTAACTACTTCAAGGCTACGACCCTTGTGATACTCTTATGCTTTGGTTTGAATATTATATGAAACATCTATTTATGCTTTCATGTTATTTTATGAGTTTTGATCTCATGACTTGCTAGTATTTATATTGCTTGAAAGTCATTGCTTGCTATTGAATGATAAGATCTTGCTAAATATAGGCATAAGGGAGGTTTATGTATATGTATCTAAGGATAAGGATAAAAGAGGGGGAGGTTTGTCATATTAAAACTACAATAGAAAAACGGGGAAGTGAAAGCAATTCTATGTGTAAAATAGTAATGGTTGAAGTTGGAAAACACATGGATTCATATATGGATTTCAAAGTTAATACAAAATGTCAATTTTTGAGGAGATTAGAGTTTGTACCAAAAGTCAAGTACATTTGATATTTTTCATGAAAATATATTTTTCTAGGATAGATTATATCCTATCAAATGTGCTTGCAAAATTTTATATTTTTCTGGGTTTTGTAGAATTTTCAACGCGTTTCTGAATTTGGGCTGAAAATTTAGGATGAGACTGTATCAGTCGACTGCCCTGGGGGCAGTCGATTGATGTCTCGGGAAGTATGCAAATTAAGTGAATCAGTCGACTGATGTTGGATCAGTCGATTGATATGGCTGTGTTTGACTTCTGAAGGGTTTTTCAGAGGTAAGTTGGGTTCTTTTTGGCACTAGGGTTAGGATTGCTTGGGGCAATCTTTTTGATGGTGTCAAAGGGGGAAAATTTGTGATGTTAAGTTGTGTAGAACTTAACTTGGTGTTATGGTGTTAAGTTGGGTAGAACTTAACTTGGTGTTATGGTGTTAAGTTGGGTAGAACATAACTTGGTGTTGGTTGTGAGAATTGAAAATTGGGAGAGGGCATAGGTTAAGGGGGAGGTTGCCTCTTGTTTGCTATGCTTTAATTTTCAATTGCTATTGATATTGTTGTTTGTGTTAAACTAACTTAAACATATTGCGACACATCAAAAGGGAGGAGATTGTTGGGGCAATCGGCCCAAGTATGATCTGGAGGATCATGGGTTTGATGTGTGTGTCAATATGAATAAGTTAGGTTTGTTGTTAACTAATATGTATATGTAAGTGTGCAGGTTTGTAGGTACACATAGACTTGGTTGGATGTCTTCAGGTGAAGGGTGGCATGAAGGCATGTTGTTGGCTTGTGTGCGCATCCGAGGGACCATGGACAAAGCAAGTACGATGAGCCGAGGGAAGCAGACTTTGAGGCATATGTGAAGGATAGCATGGAGGCAAGCCGTGGGCTTGTGTGCTTATCCGAGGGACGAGGGCCAAAGTCGAAGAGGGTTTGAAGGCGACAGATCGAGGCTGCTGGAGCATAGACGATGAGCCGAGGGACGTGGACTTCGAGGCATACGTGAAGGGTGGCATGGAGGCAAGTCGAGGGCTTGCATACGCATCCGAGGGATGGGAGCCGAAGACGAAGAGAGCGTGAAGGAAACAGATAGAGACTGATGATTGAAGAGTCAACCAAGTTGTGAGGGTCTGAGTATGAGTGTTTATACTCGGGAACTAAGCCGGGAGGGTTCGAGTGCGGAGAGAAATGTACTCGAGAAGGGTAACCCTAAACTTAGGGAAGGACCAGTCGACTGCCCAGGGGCAGTCGACTGGTTATGGCTAGTGATTCAAACGTTGGACTCAACGGTCGAATATGAGTGGGACCAGCGGCTAATTCATACTCGAGCTCTATTTAAAGGAGCTCATTTCAGGCTTTTCTTTCTTGGCGAAACTTACTTAGTCAAAGCTTGTTAGTAGCCTTCTTTGTTCAAATACTGTCCAGAGGTTGTGGAGAGGTTTCTTCACCCACAAGGAGCTACAAGATCTAGCTGGTGGTGCTTCGGGGAATCATCCACAGACGGATTAGGGATCGCCCACCTTACGGGCAGCCGTGGAGTAGGAGTTTTATCTCCGAACCATGTAAATAGGTGTGCTCCTTTCGTTAGATTTGTTTTTATTTTGTATATTCCGCTTGCGCACTAACGATTGTAGGTAGAAAACTCGGAAGAAGGTATTCACCCCCCCCCCTCTAGCTTGCTTGTCGCGATCTAACAACCCAGGACTTGCTCCAGGTGACGCCAGAGAGAGACCAGCTCCAGGCGAGGGAGAAGGAGTTGTTGGGAGACATCGGGCTCTCGGCAGCCTCGGCTATAAGACTGGACTTGCGTAGTCATGACCCGGTGTAGCGGCTCCCCCAAATGAGTCTGATCTTCTGATGGCCACCGACCGCGCATCCGTCCTGGAGGATGACCTGGTCCAGGCTCGGGCAGATGAGCTGGCCATGTCGGAGAGACTTAGAGAGGTCTTGGCCGAGCTGGCGGAGATGTTTGCTGAGCTAGAATGGCTGAGGAGTTCCTACGAGGCTGCCGAGCCCGAGCTCCTTACCCTTCGAGTTGCCAAAGCTTCTAGCTTTGAGGATGACGAGGCAGGATTCAGGGCAAAGTTTCTGTAGTCAGATGAGTTCCGTACCATCGTGGCTGTCCAAGTAATGAAGCACCTACAGCAGGGCTTCCACGGGGCTATCGATCAGCTGAAGAAGGGCAAGCTTTCTACGTGGTCCTGAGTTGGCGGGGCCCTGTTTTCACCAGGGGGTTGAGCCCTATTGTAGTAATTTTACATTAATGTGATCATTCTTACTACTTCTTGTGTATGTGCTCTTGCTTGATGTGTCTCGTGCCTTTTCTTTATGGGCTTGACGAATTGGAAGGTAGTTGTTTGCTTCGAGGTTGATTCTGGCTGTGGGACCCTTAACGGTTCTACGGGTCGAAACTCCCTGCCTGCATTTATGTCCATGGAGGTCCCCCGTCGATATTCCCTTCTGAGGGTGTGGGTGGCTCCCGAACCGTCACCTCTGCCTTATACGCAATCTTATTGAATGGGCTCATAAAGAGTCGTGGGTTCCCAGGTGTGGCATGGGCGTGTTGGCCGAAGCGATGCTTTGGCGTCTGTTGCTATTCTGCATTAACTGCACGGGGAGGCAACCATCAATATAAATAGGGGGGAGAGGGGTGCACCTTCTCCTTCAACCCTTCTGCCCACTGGCTTCCTTCTTCCTGGTGTGATGTTAGCGCTCTTCTTGCCCCTTGTGGTTGCAGTTGTTAATTGTCGAAGCTGGGGGAGTGGTCCTGGTTGAAGAGCATCGTGAAGGGGGAAGCCTTTGTTTCACCATTTTCTTTTGGGAGCATGGTTGAGATGATGTACGGGGTGTCGCTAAAGATCCTGGCGGATGTGGGACTCTCGGATTATCTAAGGAGGTCAGAAAAGATATTACATGGTCCGCCAGAGGGCATGGAGGAAATGACCTATCTTGATGGTTGCCTCCTCCTGGTCAGCCTGTGGCGGTGCGCCAGCAAGCGCCATCCTCTTCCCCATGTTTTGGGCGGAGGATGGTGTTTGTGGGATACGTCATCATCAAGAGCGGGGAGGGTACAACCGTTGGTCTTTCTCTTTCTCTTTGTTCTTATTGTTGATCCCATATCTGAAGAGAAATTACAATGGCTGCCCCTCCCCTCCTGTTAAGGCAATTCTTCGTTGCGTCTTTACACACTCCAGAGAGAAATTGCAGTCGCTGCTCCCCTTCTTCTGCCTTTTGAATGTTGTACTCTACCGCATCTTTACAGAAAGGGGGTCTTAGAATGGGGTCGAGCTACCCATGTGTTACCTCAGGCGTCCTCATCCGTCATTGCCTACTCGAATGGAGTACCCGGAAGGTGGAAAAGATTCAAGGGCCCTGTCGATGGGTTTCCGCCCACCGCGTATTTAGAAGGTGGTTCCGAGCCTAACGACCCTTCCGGAATGGAGCTGCAGAGGAGAAAGGCCCAAGTAGAAGAGCACTTTCTCTAATTGTATCTTGATGATTCTATAAGATGTTGATCTCCCTGTAATATAAATAAAGTAATATTATTGTTACACTGTGTATGTATATACCTGGATTATTTTTCCAACGTTTTGATTATGTTCCCCTAGCCAGGCAGGCCACTTCCACAGCGTCTACCTGTCTCGAGAGCCCGGGAGGTCATGAGGCATCCCGGTTTGGGTCCTTGGTCGGTTGTACCGCAAGGAATCAGGGTTTGGGATACTTGGTCGGGCGCGTACCCCGGGCATCGGCTGCACCGCGAGGTATTAGAGTTTTGGATACTTGGTCAGGCGCGTACGTCCTAGACCAAGCCTAAGTGTTGTTGCAGTCTGACCTGTTGTTGTTTTGATGTTGACACCGATTTAAGTTCGGTTGAGTGAGAATTGAGATCAGATAGTTAAGTTCGGATTAAGTGTACTGGTCAGAGAGGGCTCGGTAGCTCATTCTCTGGGCCAAAATGAGTCGGAGAGGGCTCGGTAGCTCGTTCTCTGGACTCTGGTCAGAGAGGGCTCGGTAGCTCGTTCTCTTGACTAGGATGAATCGGAGAGGGCTCGGTAGCTCATTCTCCGGACTTTTGTCAGAGAGGGCTCGGTAGCTCATTCTCCGGACTCTGGTGAGAGAGGGCTCAGTAGCTCGTTCTCTGGACCGGGATGAGTCGGAGAGGACTCGGTAGCCCGTTCTCCGAACTCTAGTCAGAGAGGGCTCGGTAGCCCTTTCTCTGGATCGGGATGAGTCGGAGAGGGCTCGGTAACTCGTGTAACGACCCAGAAAATTTTCCTAATATGTCTTTAAAATATTGAGCATGTTTAGATAATTTTCTAAGGGACCTAGAAATATTAACATGAATTTTAATATAGAAATCCATGTTTTCCATTTAAATTGAGGAAATAGGCACTAATGGGCCTTAGATGGGCTTTCTAGTACCATGATTATTGGTGAATTTTAGGTAAAATTTATAGAAATATAAAGGGATTTTAGTGGGAAATATTAACATAATCATGGGGGAATTTTTAAGGGATTTTCGAAATATTACGGAAATAAAATAAAAATAAATGGAAAAAAATTAGTGCATGCACCAGGGATTGAACCTTGGACCTCTTGTACAACCATGCATGCTCTAACCAATTCACCTAGCAAGGGAGTGCTATGAGGAAATGAAGTGGATTATGGTTAAGGCTTGAGGGAAAATGAAGAGACACCATGACTCTTCACTTACCCTCCTTGATGAGCTATAAAGAGAAGCATGGGGGGTTACTTCTCTTCTTCCATCAATTCACCTTTCTTCCTCCCTCCCTCCTCATTCTAGCCGAAACCCAAGGAGAGGATTCTCCTTGGAAAAAGTCCACCTAAGGCTTCATCTCCAAGATCCAAGGCTTTTACAAGGATACAAAGGCTAGGGGTGGTTAAGGAGCAATAAGATCTTCCTCCTTCCTTCAAATCTAAGGTCTATAACCAAGATCAACCAATGTAAGACTCCCTCACCTGTGGTATAATGGCTTTTCTTGAAGTTTTACATGATATGGAAGTCTTGTATGCGATTTTATGTTGGAAAAAAAGGAAAACCCATGAACCTAACCTTATAGGTTTCGGCCACCAAGGGATTTGGGTCTAAGGGAATGTTAAAAATCCCTCTCATGTTTTCTAATGTGTTATCATGATGAATATAGAATAAATATAATATTTGGGAAATTTTTGGAGTATCCTAAAGACCCCTTAGGGTTTGGGACTCTCACCATGATTCTTTGCTTAGGAAAGGGCTTAACCTTTCAAGTATATACTTTGGGTAACCCCATAATCCAAAAGGAGGTTTAAAGTGAATTGTGTGAATTTTCACAAGGTCTTGTGACCCTTGTAAGTTTCGGTCAAGAAGGTTCTAGGGCAAGAAGTTATGGCTTACCTCAAGTAAGGGCCCTAATGACTACTATGGTAGGGTATGTTGGTGTTTAATGGTTGATTGGGGATTTTATGGAATTTTTTCATGCACCCATGGCCTTGTAGGGTTTCGGCCAGCCCTAAGAAGGAGGGCTAAAGGTTAGGGATAACCCTAATCATGAGCCCTAATGGCTTCCTATGGTCTTATAGGTAATGTATGGTTGTTTCTTTACCTTATGCTATCTTACATGTTAATTGAATGATAGAACCCTTCCTTATAGGTTTCGGCCAAGCAAGGAAAATAGGATGTGGGAAGAGTTCGGGTTTGATGAATGATGGTTTATACTTATTTAGGAAGTATATATAAAGGTTCAAGCATGTGGTAGAAATTAAGTTACCTATACCCCTAACCCTAAGCACCATATTTTATGTTCTATGTTTATGATTGGATGTCATGCTTAATAGGGTTTATTTATGAATGTCTTGTGTTCTATTCCATGCACTTGAATGGTAGGTAGTATGTTTATGGAAGTCCTACTTATGTATGCTTAGGATGAATACCATGCTTATGTGTGAAATGCAATGTTACCTTATATATGTCATGATCATGCAAACCCTATGGAGTAGGATAATTGTCTATGCAAACATGTCATGTTCAATGAATATAATGCAATGCTTACCTTATATGCCATGATCATGCAAGCACTAGAAATAAGAACGATGTTTATGTAAGTAGGCCATGTTCTATGAATGAAGATGCATGTTATGTTTATAAGTGAAGATGCATGTTATGTTTATGAATGAAACTACATGCTATGTTTTATGAATAAGATGCATGCTATGTTTATGAATGGAAGTACATGCTATGTTTTATGAATAAAGATGCATGCCATGTTTATGAATAACGGCACGGTCGATGGTCGACGGTACGACGGTACGACGGTCATGAGGACCAGTAAATGGGTCGGTAGACGGGCCGGGTCGTTACATATGTTATGTTTATGAATGAAGATGCATGCCATGTTTTATGAATAAAGATGCATGCCATGATGTATGAATGATGAAGCATATGAAGTATTTTACTTTATGAATGGGCTTGTACCGGACCGAAGTATGGGTCCAAGGGATGGGCACCTTAAGAACGCCCCGGTTCTGGACTACCGACTATGCTGTCCACGGTTCTGGCACCACCGAAGCTGTGCAACAGGGATGGGCACCTTATGAACGCCCCGGTTCTGGGACTACCGACTATGCTGTCCTTACCCTAGTAGATCGGGGCTCGCTACCTCGTATTTACTTAGGGATGCGCGCTATGATGTATGTATGTGGTACAAGCCGGGGACCCCCAATGATGTTATGATTATGTTTAAGTATTTGAAAGTATGATTTTAAAAGTTAAGCATCCTTATGTATATGCATTTGACTCATGTATCCATTCATGATATGCACTTATGCTTATGTTATGATAAGAACCATGCTATGCTTATGTTATGATAAGAACCATGCTATGCTTATGCTATGTTAAGAACCATGCTATGCTTAAGTTATGTTAAGAACCATGCTATGCTTATGTTATGATAAGAATCATGCTATGCTTATGCTATGTTAAGAACCATGCTATGCTTATGTTAGGTTAAGAACCATGCTATGCTTATGTTATGTTAAGGACCATGCTATGCTCATGTTATGTTAAGAATTATGTTATATGCTTTATGTTTATGTTATGCCAAGTATTATGCCATGCTAAGAATGTTTATTATGTTATGTTTATTATGTTTATGTCTATGCCAAGTATTATGTCATGCTATGAATGTTTATTATATTTATGTCTATGCCACGTATTATGTCATGCTATCAATGTTTACTATGTTTATGTTTATGCCAAGTATTATGTCATTCCATGAATGTTTATTATGTTTATGTTTATGCCATGCTACGAATGTTGATTATGTTTATGTTCATGCCATGTCAAATATATGCTAAGTGATCATAAAGGCTTATGTTCTACGTAAAGCACTAAGTATGTTAATGTTTTATGTGCTCATGATTAAGTGATGAATGATTTTAGTGAGTAAGAAAGAGTCTTACTAAGCCTGTGTGCTTATAGTCTTATTTCCTTATACCGCATATCACGCAAGGGGACAGTAAGGAAGCAGCAGGAGGGCAATAAAGCATGTGTGTGGTAGTGACTTGGCCAAGAAACAATATGTTTTGCTCGTCTTATGATAGAACATTACCTTTACTATTTATGTGCTTGAATGGTGACTTATGTGACTCTATGACATGATGCTAAGTATGACATGATATGATGATAAGTATGAAGTTACTATGCCAAGTTCCCATGTCATGATGTTAAGAATGGTAGTAGGTGCATGTAGGTGTAAGTTTAAAGTTTTCCGCTGCATTATGATGTCCACCTGCCCTACTCATGTTAATGTAACGCCGCTTTATGGAAAGAAAAAAAAAGCGGGCATTACAGGTTGGTATCAGAGCAGTAACCATCTCACTACACACACATCAAGCCCTCTTCCTGCAGCTTCCGAGTAAGTACCTCTTTGCATATCTTATAGTAGTAAGCAATTTAGGATACTTTATGATTCTAGAATATGCAAGTATGAACGATGGTTATTATGAACAGTACTTTAGGATATGTAGGTATGAATGACACCTTATGGTAGATAATGAAAAGTCATTGCATATTTTATTTACGAAGATATGTACACATGTACATAAGAATGATATTTTAATATTTAGAATTTAAGGGTAGGAAAATGGTTATATGTTTTAATCACAAGGGTAGAAGAAATTGATTTGCGTGTGTTTTCTCTGTATATGTTTGCAAATTGGAAAAAAAGAAATGGTTTTGTACTGGCTTGGTCGGTTTGGTACTAACTATGTCATTTTTTTTCCAATTCCAGATGTTGCATGAGAACTACACTGAGAGGTGCCGCACGCTGATGAAGCGAATAGAGGAAGTTGAGTACAGTCCGACCCGTGGAATTCAAGGCAACATGGGTTCTTGGATCGGCTATTCTGGAAACTGGAGCAGGAAGGGTTTCCAGTCGTGGATGATCATAGGATCGGAGCTCTGCTTCGCTCATTGCCCAATCGGGCGAGAGAGGTCGTTCATCAGATCTGGGGGCAGCACGGGTGCCGTATCTCATATACGGAGTTATGTAGGCAGCTTCTCCGCCATGAGTATGCGGAAGATCTGGGGAACTCGGAAGAGGACCCCGAGCCATTCGAAGAGGAGCCCGAGCCGTTCGAAGAGGATCCCGAGATGTACGAAGAGGATCCCGAGCCATTCGAGGAGGATCCCGAGATGCTCGAGATGTTAGAGGAGGACCCCGAGATGTACGAAGAGGATCCCGAGCCGTCCGAGGAGGATCCTGAGATGTACGAGGAGGATCCCGAGATGCTCGAGATGTTTGAGGAAGACCCCAGGATGTTCGAGGAAGACCCTGAAGTGGACGAGGAGGTTCTCGAGATTGAAGAAGAGGACCCGATGGAAACGGTAGTGTTGGTGCAGGAAGCACCATATCGAACCTTGTTTTGATATTGGCAAAGGATTCAAAGTTAAGTTTGTTTGTGATCTAACGTTGTTCACTGAGTGTGCAGAAAAAGCCCTAGCGAAGGACTGCTAGGCACCTGGCGAAGGACTGCCAGGATACAAAGCCCTAGCAAAGGACTGCTAGGCACCTGGCGAAGGACTGCCAGGATACAAAGCCCTAGCAAAGGACTGCTAGGCACCTGGCGAAGGACTGCCAGTATCCAAGCCCTAGCGAAGGACTGCTAGGAACCTGGCGAAGGGCTGCCAGGATAACAAGCCCTAGCGAAGG
Organism: Boesenbergia rotunda; assembly: GCA_024364735.1. NCBI lineage: Eukaryota > Viridiplantae > Streptophyta > Magnoliopsida > Zingiberales > Zingiberaceae > Boesenbergia > Boesenbergia rotunda. Next base: position 416,987 of record JAGFNQ010005717.1, read on the forward strand.
ACTGCTAGGCACTTGGCGAAGGAATGCCAAGATACAATGACCTAGCGAAGGACTGCTAGGCGCCAGGCGAAGGACAGCTTGGAACTGAAGCCCTAGCGAAGGAATGCTAGGCACTGGGCGAAGGATAGATCGGTATCCAAGACCTGGCAAAGGATCGCGAGGCAAAAGTCCAACCAATGGAGCGGTTGGCATCAGGTAAACTCTCCCAAGAGGAGTAGGTGAGGACGCGATCCCCGTCGAGGGAACAGTAGGCGTCAGTTCGACCTAGGACTCCATTTTGGAGACCCAAAGTCAGAACCAAGATAGCTAAGGCTGTATAAATAAATAATTTATTGTTTTATTGTGTTTTGGACTATCCCTGGATGCAGGACCGAAGGAACGTGTGTCTGCAGCTCAGAGAGCCTCAAAGGAATGAGGCAACAGCTGACCAGGGCGCCCGGAGTGTCCCGGGCGCCCCCATGGTGAACACAAAACACAAGTTACAAAAACAGGCTTCGACAGTACAACTCCCGGGCGCCCCCGTGCTCCCGGGCGCCCCCGCTGCTCCCGGCCGCCCCCTGCGCTGCGGGCGCCCCAGTGACAGCCACCGAAGAAGCTCCCCTCGAAGCCAAGAAGATAGAAGTTTGACCCGGTCAATCCGGGCGCCCCGGTCAAAGCTGATCCCGAAATTGAAGAGATCAGAAGCGACCGAGACATTTCCGGATCAAATGCCACGTGGGGGGGCGCCCCCGACATCCCAGGCGCCCCCAGGCCCTATATAAAAGGCCCTCGACCCCAAGCTTCAACAACGACTTCCAATCAACGCTTCTACGCTCTTCTACTCTCGCGCTTCGGCTCGGAATCCTTCCAACTCGAGCCGACGACGTCCCGCTGCTCCGAAAAAGTCGATCAACCCCGGACGTCGATAAAAGAGCGATTTAAGTTTACTATACTTAATTCTGTAATAATCTTTTGTAAACTATTTGCGCCTTATATAGAATTGCCTAAAGTAAACGGTCAACGATCGTGGGCCTTGGAGTAGGAGTCGACCTAGGCTCCGAACCAAGTAAAATCGACCGTGTCTCTGTGTTGTTATTTTTAATTTCCGCTGCGTACTTGCTCTAAATTTTCCAAAAAATGATTTCCGATATTCACCCCCCCTCTATCGGTTTTCTCGATCCAACAAGTTGTATAAGAGCGGGGAAGCTCAAACTTGGTGCAACCACCTGTTTGAAAGTTTTTTTCGGATTTGTGAATTTTTTTTTATTTCTTTTCTCTTTCTTTAATCGAGGTGGTGCAACACCACTCGATCTTTATTTCTTAAATAATATTTATGGGTGGTTTTAAAATATCCTTATGTCTTTTTCAATTTTGAATTCTCATTTTTTTACCATTACTCAGAATTGACAAAACGAACCATTTTAGAAAATTTGTCATAAATTTTTTTTATTATTATTTTAATATTTTTCTCGAAATTTGTGCTAAGCAAAATTTTGTCCAAACAGTAAATTCTCACCTTTTCATCATTAATCAAAATTGATAAAGCCAACATTTTCAAAATTTATCATTAACTTTTATTTTATTTTTATTTTACCTCGAAATTTGTGCAATACTTTTTGGTCTATATCATTTCTCTCCCGCACTACTAATCCAAGACCAAGTCTTGGTACATCTCTGCTATTTCTCTTGTGTGCAAGGTATAAACTAAATGACCAACCAAGAGTGGAACAGTGCACGTCCACCGCTATTCTCCGGCAAGAACTTCAGTTTTTGGAGAAGTCAAATGGAGTCCCTTCTGAAGGCCCACATGGACTTATAGCGGATCATCCAAACGGGATTTTCTTTTCCCGTAGAAGATGAGTCATCAATCGAGTGGGATAAACTGGATGAACACACCCTCAATCAAATCGTGACCGATGCAAGGGCAACTACAATCCTACAATGTGGTCTAACCAAGGAACAACTCGAGCTAGTAGGTCCATGCAGATGTGCTAGAGAAATCTGGGAAAAATTGGTTAACCTTCATCAAGAGATCTCAAATGAAGAAGATCAGGTAAATTATCTTGCTCTTTCAGTCCAAGCACAAACAGCCGAGTCAGAGTCTGAACCCGAATCCAAAATCGAACCAAAATTAGACGACGAATTGACTGAGATGGTAACCGACTTCGAATTCTTTTCAAAATTAGAATTAAATAATCAAACAGATACTATAATGGTCGAGGAAGGTGTAAATCTTATTGCAGGGAAAACTCCTAAAGAACCACCAGAGAAGGAGCTACAACCAGTATCCGAGTCCGACTCAAACACAGAATCAGAAGATGAGACTAGATCTGAGGCGGCAAGAATCAAGGGGGAGATTCCCAATAAAGAACCAAAAGGTAAAAGGTAAAAGTGTAAATTCAAATTTTAATCATGTAATTTGTTACACATGCAGGGAGAGAGGGCATTACCAAAGTGAGTGTCCTACTCGTAAGATTCGAACGACACCACCAACGGCGACAAAGGAATCAGTTCCAAAAGCACGAAAGCACAAAAATCGCATTCAATGCATCAAGTGCTAGGAGTTCGAGCATTACAAAAGTGAATGCACAGATAAAAGAGCTACCAAGAATGTCAGACAAACAATCAACAAAGGTAAATTTACAGTATTTGAAAATCCGTTATTTACCTTGAATAATGTGATTGATTCATGTAACTTAATTAAAGCAAATTTCAGAAAATTGAAACAAGAAAATGAAACCCTAAAACATAAGGTCAATAAGTTAGAAAATTTAATTCATAATCTTGCTGATTTCGAAAATCCGGAGTATTACTCCAATTGTGACCTTACTTAAACAATTGTTTATTTTAATTATGTGTTCCTTTTATTTTTGTTTTTTTTGCTTAGAATTAGGGATTGGTTAGTGTAAGGACTAAATCATTTAATTAAAATTTGAACAACATAGTATTGGGTGGAGGTGAGATGATAGTACGTTAGGGAAGTCATCTTGGCGGAACTAGCCGAATCTACCGATCCAAGACCCAAACTAGTTAGACCAGAATTTATCAAAAAGTAATTTTGAAGATGAAATTTCACTAAAAGGCTTTGTCTAGGAAAGGGTTGATGATCCAATAATGCAACGGCCAAAGAAGGCCTTGTGCCTCGCCAAGACCTGGAAGCCAATTTTTGAAATTCAAATTCAATTTAGTCTTTGTTAAATTCGAATCTAACACAAATTTTCAGTTAATTTTAGATCCAAATATCTCTTTTCAAAATAAATTTAAATTGAGTTTAAAATTTAACTTTTTAAAATTAATCTTTCTATTAAAATATGCATCTCACAAAAAAAAAGTTAAGGATATCCAGTTTTGTCACATAGAAATGGGTGAGATGCTTAAGACCTAAAAGTTGAGTCCAACCCAACCAATTAATTCAATTAAATTCAATTAAATCATAATTAATTCAATTAAATTTAATTAAATCTTAATTAAATCAATTAAATTCAATTAAATCTTAATAAATTAAATTTAATTCAACCAATTTCAAATTTAATTCATCTGACTTTTAAAATTCAAAGTTAAAACTCTAATTATTTTCAAAAGCCTCAAAAATTATTTTTTTTAAAACTAAGGTTTAATGTTTCAAAATTAACCATTTTTTGTTAAAATTAAATATTTGTCTCACACAACCCCTAAGGTTAACATCTTTGACCACGTAGAACCGGGTGAGACATCTAGGACCTAAAAGCATGATTCACTATCCTTTTAAAAGTTTGTAAAAATTATTCAAACTTACCTCTAATTTTTAATTTATTGTACTGTACCCAACTTTTTCATTATCATAGTTTTTTTTGTCAAATATCACAATAAATAGAGTCTAGGGCTTATTCTGATTTAGTCAAAATAGTCAACCCTAGTCCATATAGTCAAACCTGGTCAACACTGAAGTCCCTTAAGGAACTTAGATAAAAGACAGACTGTGTTAGATACAGGGGGAGTTCATCTTAATTTTTTTCGAAAAATTCAAATTTTTTAAAACCCTTATGCTTTAAAACTTATTAATATCTCGTTGAAAAATTATCATCATGATTTTCGAAAACTGTGCTATCATTTCAAGTTATTTTTTTCAAAAATTTATCTTGAAAGATATCATACTCATAAGATTGTTCAAAATTATTCTTTTGATTTTAATGAACCCTAAAGACACAGAGGAAGGTCCACTTCATGATCTACAAGGACTCCTAGGATGTGTCACATTTAGGGGGAGTTTGAGTCAAAAGAATTTCTGAAATATTTTTTTTGTTTTGAAGTTATTAGATAATTCTTATAATTTAAATCAAACCCTAAAACTCAGAGGAAGATCGCTTGTAGTCAACAAGCTTCCTAGGACTCGGTCAAGCTTAGGGGGAGATTAAATTAAAAGAATTATTGAATATGTTTTTCAAAATTATATGTTTTCATGCACTGCAAGTTTAAAATCCTTTTGAAAATTTAAATATTTTTTTTTGTTCTAACATACTATTATTTTATTTTTCAAAATTCTTGTGACTTATAATGTAACGATCTGGAAAATTCTTTTAATATTTTCTTAAAATATTGAGCATGTCTAGATAATTTTTCGAGGGGCCCAGAAATAATTATGTAAAATTGGGCCTAGAAATCCATGTTTTCTCATTTAAATTGAGAAAAATTAGGTACTAATGAGCTTTAAATAGGCTCCAAAAATGGGTATTAATTAGGTAAAATTAATATAAATTAGGTAAAATTAATATAAATATAAAAGAATTTTATTTAGGAATATTGGTATAATTATGAGTGATTTTAGGGGGATTTTCGGAATTTAAGAAATAAAAATAATAAAATAAATGAAATGAAAATAAAATAAAAATAAAAGTGCATGAGGCAAGGATTGAACCTTGGACCTCTTGTACAACCATGTAAGCCTTAACCAACCCACCTAGCAAGGGATTTCTATGAGGAAATGAAGTGGATATAAGTTGAGATTAAGAAGAAGATGAAGAGTCATGGAGAGGCTCTTCATTCACCACCTTAATGGGTTATAAAGAGGGGGGTTTTGGGAGTTATTCTCTTCTCTCCATCAATTGCATTCTCTTCCTCCTTCTTTCTCATCCTAGACGAAATCTACAAGGGAGATTTTCCCTTGGGAAAACTCCACAAAAAGGCCCTACCACCAAGATCTAAAGGTTTCCTAAGGTTCCAAGGCTAGGGGTGATCAAGAGACAACAAGTCTTCCTTCTTCTTCCCATCTAAGGTCTAAAAATCAAGAAACCCCAAGGTAAGACTCCCTCACCTGTGGTATAATAGTTCCCTATGATTTCCATGATTTTTAGCATGATATATTGGTTAGTTTTCGAATTTGAGGTTGAAAGGAAAGAAAACCAAGACCCTCATGCTTAATGGTTTCGGCCACCATGTTTTACAGGTCTATAATTATTCTAAAAATCATGATAATGTTATTTAATGTTTCCTTATGATGTGTAGAGGTTAAGTATAATTTTTGGGAATTTTTGGAGTACCCTAGGACACCCTAGGGTTTTGGCCAACATGAAAGAAACAAAACTAGGAACCCTAAGTTTAAGGGTTCCGGCCACCATGGTTTACAGTTCTATAATTATGATAAAAATCATGATAATGTTATTTAATGATCCCTTATGATGTGTAGAGGTTAAGTATAATTTTTGGGAATTTTTGGAGTAACCTAGGACACCCTAGGGTTTCGGCCAACATGAAAGAATCAAAACTAGGAACCCTAAGATTAAGGGTTTCGGCCACCATGATTTACAGGTCTATAATTATGCCAAAAATCGTGATAATGTTATTTAATGTTCCCTTATGATTTTTAGAGGTTATGTATAATTTTTGGGAATTTTTGGACTACCCTAGGATACCCTAGGGTTTCGGCCAACATGAAGGAACCTAAGCAAGCACCCTTGGACACCCTAGGGTTTCGGCCACCATGTTTAAGGGTCTAAAATGATGATAAAAATCCCAATCATGATGTTTAATGTACTCTCATGTTGTCTAGAGGTTTAATACAATTTTTGGGAATTTTTTGGGTACCCTAGAGACCCCATATGTTTCGGCCAACCTCAAGGACCCAAGGGTTAGGGTTGAGCCTTTAACTTCAAGTATATGTTTATGTGTTGCCATGATAAGTATGATAAGTTTATGTTCAGGATATGAATGATTCCATGATAAGAATGATAGGGTTATGATCACGATAAAATGATGCTATGATATGTTAGGTTCATGATATGAATGATGCCATGTTAAGTATGTTATGTTTATGTTTAAGAATGGGGATGATGCCATGTTTATGAATGAAAATGATGCCATGTTTAAGAATGAAAATGATGCCATGTTTAACAATGAAAATGATGCCATGTTAAGTATGTTATGTTTATGTTCATGATAAGAATGATACATGCCATGTCTTATGAATGATACATATGTATGCCATGATTTATGAATAAGATGTATGTATGCCATGTCTTATGAATGAAGTTAAGTACATGCCTTTAAGGCACAGCTATGATGTTAAGTATGATGAATGACAAGTATGATGAATGAATGATGATGAACGACAAGTATGATGAATGAAAGATGATGCTTATGTCTTTAAGGCATAAATATGCTAAACGACACGGTCGATGGTTGACGGTACGACGGTCGAGAGGACCGGTAAATGGGCCGGTAGACGGGCCGAGCCGTAACAAGTTATGCTATGTTAAGTATGCTATGAATGAATGATGAATGATGACACATGAAAAGTATTTTACTTTATGTATGGGCTTGTACTGGACCGAAGTATGGGTCCAAGGGATGGGCACCTTAAGAACGCCCCGGTTTTGGACTACCGTAGCTGTCCACGGTTCTGGCCCTACCGGAGCTGGGCAACAGGGATGGGCACCTTAAGAACGCATCGGTTCGGTGACTACCGAGTATGCTATCCTTACCCTAGTAGGTTGGGGCTCGCGACCTCGGACTTGCTAGGGATGCGCGCTATGATGTATGTATGTGGTACAAGCCGGGGACCCCAAATGATGTATGATGATTATGTTTAAGCATTTAAAAGTATGTTTTAAAAGTTAAGCATCCCTTATGTATATGCATTCCACTCATGCATCCATTCATGTTATGCATTATGCTATGTTGATAAGATTTTATGTTTATGTTTCATGTTAAGAAGTATGCATGAGAATGAATGATCTATGCCATGATTATGTTAGGAAGAGGTTCATATGCTATGATAGGTTTTATGCCATGAATTATGCCATGCTTAGAATGTTCACTATGTTTATGAATTATGCCATGAATTATGCCATGCTTAGAATGTCTATGATGTTTATGTTTATGCCATGAATTATGCCATGCTTAGAATGTTCACTATGTTTATGAATTATGTCATGAATTATGCCATGCTTAGAATGTCTATGATGTTTATGTTTATGCCATGAATTATGCCATGCTTAGAATGTTCACTATGTTTATGAATTATGCCATGCTTAGAATTATGTTCACTATATTTATGAATTATGCCATGCTTAGAATGTCTATGATGTTTATGTTTATGCCATGAATTATGCCATGCTTAGAATGTTTATGATGTTTATGTTTATGTCATGTATCATGCCATGCTTAGAATGTTACTGTGATTATGTTCATGCCATGCTATGTATACGACAAGTGACGTAAGATGTTATGTTCTAAGTAGAGCACCAAGTATGTTAATGTTTTATGTGCTCATTATGAGATGATGAATGATGAATGGTTTTGTGAGTAGGAAAGAGTCTTACTAAGCCTG
>JAGFNQ010005718.1:0-20303 GCA_024364735.1 Boesenbergia rotunda
GCTTCGCCGCTATCATCTGATCAGAGAGATTATAAGTAGGAATGATATACAAATTGAGAAAATTCCCACTGAAAGGAATTTAGCAGATCCTTTAACTAAGGCCTTGCCTCAAAGTAAGTTTGAGGGTCATGTTAGAGCCTGTGGTATTGGAGTACCGTAGCGATTGACATTAGGCCAAGTGGGAGTTTGTAGTGATATGAGAGAAGTGTCTAAGGAAATCACCTTATGATTGTAATCATTTATTCTAATAAATGAATATTCACTATTTAGTATACATGTTTGTGTATTTGATTGAGATCTTAAAGTCATTTACTAATGCCACCAATACAATTCACAGACATGAGAGAATTTGTGAATGAATTCACAACTAGTGATTATCTCTACATGTGCAATTGTGAAGTATGGAAATTGTCCCTAGTCGATGAATTGATAAATACGGACACTATCAATTCTGTTGAGACTAGCATGGGTTATTCTCTAATCAGCTGATTCTCACTGGCTGGATGACATTGAGATGTCCGGAGATAAACATGAATGCTAGTTAAGGGAACTAGTTCATTGGAGTGACTGGCTGTAAACTTCATATGGTGATCTACATATAGATATGTCAGTGAAGTTCTTACTGCAGCTTAAGTGCGATGTTCCTATTGACTTGCGGTGTTCAAGTCATCTTGGTCATGGTGACTTATACTTTGACATCTTAAGCAAGCATCTCCAAGGAGGTGTGGACCCAGGATGATTGGGTATAAGCCGAAGTGCCCGAAGATGTTTGAACAGCCTACAAAGGATTCACCACTCTTTGCGAAGAGATGTATACCCGAGGCCTATCGTCTAATTGTTACTCGAAGCCTCTGGCCAGAGCATGACATGTTCTGAGTATGAATCTCTAAATACTTGAGAGTAATTAGAATCCGTACGATGAAGAAAACGTTACTTGGGCTAGGTGTGACATAGTCAGCCTAAGTGGGGACTGACACACATAGATCATGTCCTGAACCAAGTGGTTATAAGATGGTGAAGGGAATGGGGCACGATTCATTATAACTGCTGAAGGGTTTCAGAATTGTTTCTGAGGTCAACCGTTTGATCTTTCGATTAATTGGGGATCATGATGTACTACTAGGTGCCACTCATGATCGTTCTATAATTAATTGATTAATTAATAGACGACCAACATAAATCGAAAGCCTATTTAGTCACACGTACTACGAGTAATCCCGAGGAATTTAAAACGAGTTGAAAATTGGAGTTTCCATCAAGAAAGATTAAGTTTGGTTGAGCCAAACGATTAGTTAAAACTGAATTTATTTCAGACTCATTCGAAGCATAGAATGGCTAAGTCTTTTAAAGACTTTAATGGGTGAATTAAATAAGTTTAATTCATTAAGGGATTTGATCCAAGGTGGTATGTTTTATTATAATAGCTTAAAATAATCCAATGGGATTATTTTATCATGGATTAAAATAATCCAAAGAGTTGGTTTGTTTTATAAAATTTATAATAAATCAAAGATGACAAAATTTAATCCATTGGTGGGTTTTTAAACAATGGACCTATTGTGTGGATGAAAACTTGCCGATACTTGAGTTCAATTCTCTTGTGTGTAAATTTTGGCCCGTAATTTTATTTGGAACCAAGATGGCCGAACCAAGGAGAATATTCTCCTTGGTTTGGCCGGCTCTCTCTCTCCTTCTCTTTTGTTTTGTTTTAATCAATCAAGGATTGATTGGAGATTTACTCCATAAGATGGAAGAGGCTTGATTGATTTTTATCATGAATTAAAATTTGATTTTAATCACGAGACAAAAATCAATTATGGTTTGATATAAAAATTATGCCAAAATTAAGAGCCTTAATTGATTTTTTTATCATGAATTAAAATTTGATTTTAATCATGAGACAAAAATCAATTATGGTTTGATATAAAAATTATGCCAAAATTTAGAGGCTTGATTGAGGAGGAGCTCCCTATATAAAGGACCCAAGGGGTTCCATCCAAGTATTCTTGCCTGGGCTCTCTCCCTCTCCTCCCTTCTTTCTCTTGGCCGGCCACAAGGTTCTTCTCCCTTCTTCTTGCCGTGAGCACAAGGAGAAGCATCGTGGCGACAAAGTTCTTCCGTTGGGACGATCTTCCTCTCCGGCCATCATCACCTTGGGATTGGGCGCAAGTCATCTTCCTCCTTCTCGCTGGAATTGTGATTCCGGCCAACCTTGGTAGTGAGTTTTTCCGATGTGATTACTTCTCTCTTGGTTTTTCTTGTCGCGTTCTCGGAGAATCTAGTAGTTCTCGAGAACACGAAACTCGTGGCTTTGCGAAGTCATCCCGAAGATACTCGGCGTGGACGCGAATAGAGGCGGAGCTTCCGAGAGACGGTTACGGTTGGATCTCTTCCCTTCCTTCGAGTTACGCGAGGTAATAAGTAAATTAGTTTACATTTCTGCAAAATTTTAAATATATGATCATGTCTACACAAGATAAAGTTGCATGCTTAGATGTGTAGTTAAATAATCTGAGAAATTATTTATGCTAAATCTTCCGCTGCACGTAATTAATTTTAAAATTACAAACCCGCATCCATGTCAACATACACCCGGACCCAACAGAAGAAGCCTCAACCTGCACCCGAGTCTGACTCAGACTCAAACTCAGAAGACAGCGAAGGGGATCGACCCAAGCTTGTTCGGCTAGCTCGAGACTACTACAAGGAATTGAAGAATCAAACCGACAGAAGAAAAGCTAGTCGAAAGAAGGATGATCCAACCAAACCACCCAAGACCAAATCCAACGTAACGTGCTTCGAATGCAACAAGAAGGGGAACTTCAAATCGGAGTGCCCTAATATGAAAGAAGCCAAGAAGACAAGAAGGAAGAAGGCCCTTCAAGCAACATGGGACGAGTCTTCCTCCGAAGAAGAAGAAGAGGCCCCACAATTGAACCTGCTCGCTTTGACTGCTTTGGAAGAAATCAACACCGAATCAGAATCGGAGCCGGATGACGGAAAGCTCACATTTTCGGAGGACGGCAAAATCACTGTAAGTGAATTTTCTAAAGTTCAATTATCTAAGTAAATTGTGTACCTTTCTCGCGACTTGGCGAAAGCCAAAATTCGAGTCGAGTCTCTCCGACAAGAAGAAAAACTCCTGAAAGAGGACGCTGACTCTAGATCTTTGACTGAGAAGGTTCAAGAAGGAACCTCTACTCAAGTTGAAAAAATTGAGAAAGAGAACTCCTCCTTTAAAACTCAAGTCAAGGACCTTAGAGCAGCTTTGGAACGATTCACTTCGGGTTCCAAGGGTCTTGACATGATCCTTGGAAAACAGAAGTCCGTTCTAAATCGATCCGGGTTAGGGTATTGAACCAAGGCTAGACAAAGGTCATATTATGTTGTACTGAATCAATCTAGACCCAAAGTTCAGGCATGGATACCCAAACTTTGCCTGAACAACCAAGCTGGATCAAACCAGTATTGGATCCCCAAGGGCAAGATTCATATCTTGCCTAATCATTACCTTGGCTTTAGTCCAGGGGGAGTGATAATTAGCAATTTGATCGATAAATTTTGTGCCATTAGTGGGGAAATTTGGGGCTTTGGGGTGTATTTGTTTATGAAATGATGCATAATTATTAATAGGATGTATTTTCATTGGTTAATTAATTTCCTTGCATTTTCACACTCATATTTTATTCTATTGAATTTTTGGACAGCTTGTGCATCATCGGATCAAAAGGAGCACATCCGGGGTGAAGATGATCATTCTGTTGGAGCCTGATTGGTCACCAGACCAATCAGGGAAGAGCCTGATTGGTTACCAGACCAATCAGGGAAGGCCTGATCGGTCCAGTGACCGATCAGGGAAGGCCTGATCGGTCCAGCGACCGATCAGGAGCAGATGGCATAGCAGAATTCAGAATTTTAGCTATTGATCACATCCTGATCGGTCCCCAGACCGATCAGGGAGCGTCCAGACCAATCAGGGGTCAGTCAGTCCGATCTATAGCTGTCCAGAGTGGTCGGAAGAACTGTTACATCACAACCCTCCACTCAGATCTGGCATGGAAATTGATGGAGATATCTTGCATGCAATCTCGGCCACTCATCAAGGGAAATCAAGGGTGGAATGGAGAGGTAGAAAAGGAAGCTAGGGCAGCCAAATGAGGGGAGCTCGATCGGATCCAAGGAAGAACGCAAGGGAGAGGCGATGGAGGAAGAAAGCTACTGTTCGATCGGTTTCTCAGGCGATTAACAGCTTGGACAGGCCCTCTTCTTCGACTTCACAACCTAGTCCCTCCTCTACTCCGGCTAAGAAGCTATTGGCTTCAAAGGAGCAGAGTTTCTTCCACCGAGCCACTAATTTCAACCTTCTTTTTCACTGTTTTGTCTAGTTTACTTGTAGTAGAACAAAGTTTGCAATTCCCTTTCCATTTGTTTTCGAATTTCTGCTATCTACTAACTTAGAACTTTAATTTCTACCGTAGTATCAAGTATCCAGCTTAGATTTCCAGTTTTACAGTTTAAGATGGTAGAAGTTTTCCATGTTCTCAAACTTTTGCTACTTGAATGCAAGATGTTTGTTGGAATTACTCAATTCACACATTTGCTTGATGATGAATTCGATTGCCTTCTAGCTAGGAGTTTTAGATGAATCGTTGCTGAATTGTCCTATTCATGAGTGTTCTTTGTGTGTCCTTTACATTTGATTACCTTAGACTTCACTTCCAAATAGTTAAGGCTATTAGGTAGGAGTTAGTAGCTAATTTCAATTGCTTTGTCGACCTCGAACCTTATGAAACCATGTTTCGTTTAGTCAGTTCTTAATTTTTTGCAATCTACTATTTCCCATAGACCGAAGAGGTACACGCATCATATTGGGTCCTAGAGAGACGATTCGGTTCAACTACTACTACATAATTGCTTGAAACGAGAAAATTAATTGAAACCGTAACGCGACTAAACTCAGTTATCAATTTTGGCGCCGTTGCCGGGGATCCTTTTATGATGTTTGTTTATTTTTAGGTCTTGCAATAATTCTCAATTTTCTGGTTAATTCTTGCATCTCACTAATTCTCTCCATTTGATGTGCAGTGCATGACCAGGTCTTCCTATTCCAGTTTAGCTGATTTTGATCCTGAGATAGAGAGGACCTTCCACACACAGAGGAGAGCTCAGTTAGAGATTTCTAGGCTGTCTACCAGTAGCGACCCTTTGTCAGAATTCCAGATGGCGAACAATAGAACCATGAGGGAGCTTGCAGCACCAGAGCTGGCCTTTCAGTGCATTCAGTACCCTGAGATGGAGGTTGATTTTGAGCTACGTTCCGGACTCATTCATCTACTCCCAAAGTTTCATGGCTTAGCTGGTGAGGACCCCACTAGACATCTCCAGGAGTTTCACACTGTATGCTCCACTATGAAGCCACATGGAGTTACTGAAGAAGACATCAACCTGAGAGCCTTCCCATTCTCACTTGTGGATGGAGCAAAAGACTGGTGGTACACCTTGCCACATGCTTTAGTTATTTCTTGGGCCGAAATGAAGAAAGCTTTCTTGGAGAAATTCTTTCCAGCTTCAAGGACTACTGCCATTAGGAAGAGTATTTGTGGGATCCAGCAGATTTCTGGAGAGACACTGTATGAGTATTGGGAGCGCTTCATGAAGCTTTGTTCTAGCTGCCCCCACCATCAGATCAGTGAGCAATTACTCATTCAATACTTCTATGAGGGACTTCTTCCCATGGACAGGAGTATGGTGGACGCTGCTAGTGGAGGGGCCTTAGTGAACAAGACACCTGAGGAAGCTAGAGAGTTGATTTCTATTATGGCAGCGAATTCTCAACAGTTTGGGTGCCGCCCGTTGGTGCCTAAAGGAGTACATGAGATCACAGGACAAAATATGGAAGCTCAAGAGGTAAAAGTTAATCTTCAGGATTTGACTTCTATACTTAGGAAGATGACTCTACTTCAGACTGCTCAGCAGCTCTCAGCCCAAGTAGCCCAAGCAATGAGGATTTGTGGACTTTGTAGTAGTACCTCTCATCCTACAGATTTATGCCCCCAGGTGCAGGTTGATGATGAATCTTATCTTGCAAGTCAAGTGGTGGCAGCAAATGCTTTTCAGTCCAAGCCTCAGTCATTCCAACCTCAGTCTTATGGATACAAGCAGTCTTATGATCCCATGTCCAGCACATATAATCCAGGTTGGAGAGATCATCCTAATCTGAGGTATGGGAACACATCACTCAGCAGCAGCCTTATCAGCCACCACTTCCTGTTGCGTCACCTGCAGTCCAGAGACCACCAGGATTTTATAGTAGTCCATCTCCACCAAGAGTTCCACCGGTTCAGCAACAAAAACCAGAACTTCCACTCACTCTGGAGCCACTCCTCACTCATTTACAGCAATCAAGAGAGGAATTTCAGCAGTTGAGCATCACTTAGTTCTCAGCTTAGCGCTCAGTTATCAGTCAGAGCAAAATGATAGGAATTTTCAGCAATTCAACACTCAACTTCAACAGTATCAGAGTAGGATGATGCTTCCATTCAGAACATGGAGCGACAAATTGGACAATTATCATCCACCATCAGTCAGATGCAAGCTCAAGGATCTAGTCAGCTACCTTCTCAGTCTATTCCAAACCCTAGGGGGAATGTCAGTGCTATCACACTCAGGAGTGGATGGATTACACAGGAGGCTTCTACCCCACAGATTCCTACAGTACCAGAGGTTGATCTTTCGAGGTCTCAGACGGGAGTAGAGCCAGAGTCATTTCCACTACCAGAGTCACCCATTCAGTTACCTTTCCCTCAGAGGCAGTTGGTCCAGGAAGAATGCTGATCAGACAAGACACAGGAGCTTCAGGAGCTGATTGACATTTTTAGCAAGTAGAGGTGAACATTCCATTACTTAGAGTGATCAGACACATTCCCAAGTATGCTAAGTTTCTAAAGGATCTGTGCACTCACAAGAAGAAGCTGAAAGGGACAGAGTTGGTCAGTATGGGAAAGAATGTTTCAGCTATGATCCAGCCAATGCCTCAGAAATGCAAAGACCCAGGGGTTTTCACAGTACCGTGCGTGATTGGAGACTGCATGTTCGAGGATGCTATGCTAGACTTAGGAGCCTCCATCAATGTCATGCCCAAGTCAGTGTTCATCTCTTTAGGCATTGGACCATTACAGCCTACTGGGGTGGTTATTCAGTTGGCCAACCGCAGTTTTGCTCATCCGGCTGGAGTCATAGAGGATGTATTGGTGAAAGTCAAAGATTTGATATTCCCAGCTGATTTTTACATTTTAGATATGGAGAAGGACCTAACTTCAAGCTCAGCTCCATTGATTTTGGGACGCCCATTCCTGAAGACGGCAAGGACCAAGATCGATGTTCATGCAGGGACACTCACCATGGAGTTTGGGGACACAGTGGTTCAGTTCTCCATCTTTGATGCGATCAGATATCCCGCTGAGGATCATTCGCGGCTGGGCATTGATGTGTTGGACACACTAGATTCTGAGGAGTCAGATGGCATGGATTCAGATCTAACCGACACAGAGGATTCAGATGAGGAGGATGATGGTAGTGGTGGATCAGCTTTAGTATGTGACACTATCCAGGTGGATGACGCTGAGGTGTCTGCATTGGAGGCAGGTCCTGAATAATTGCTTCCATCAGTCTTGAAACCCCCGAAGCTTACTTTGAAGCCCCTACCTGAGCACTTGAAGTATGCCTACCTAGGAGAGAATGAGCAGTTGCCAGTCATCATTGCTCAGCATCTTGAGCCAGGTCAAGAGAAAAGGCTACTAGATCTTCTACGGATGTATCAGAGGGCTATTGGGTGGACAATTGCAGATATACCAGGGATTAGCTCATCCATTTGCATGCACCGGATTTTCCTAGAGGAGGGTACAAAGCCGGTGAGACAACCACAGCACAGACTCAACCCACTTATTCTAGATGTGGTCAAGAAGGAGGTAACCAAGCTACTACAGGCTGGCATTATATATCCTGTCTCCGACAGTCAGTGGGTGAGTCCAGTGTAGGTGGTCCCTAAGAAGTCCGGTATCACAGTGGTGGAGGGCAAGGAGAGTGCTTTGATTCCTGATAGAGTTCAGAGTTCATGGAGAGTATGCATAGACTACCGGAAGCTGAATCAGGCTACGAGGAAGGATCACTACCCCTTACCATTCATCGACCAAATGTTGGAGAGGCTTGCTGGTAGATCACACTATTGCTTCTTGGACGGTTTTACTGGATACTTTCAGATTCATATTGCTCCAGAGGATCAAGATAAGACGACTTTCACTTGCCCATTTGGGACTTTTGCATACAGGAGGATGCCATTCGGATTATGCAATGCCCCATGTACCTTCCAGCGATGCATGGTAAGCATTTTTTCAGATCTTTTAGAGCATTGCATGGAGGTGTTTATGGATGTCTTTACTGTATATGGATCCTCTTTTGATGCATGTTTGGATAGTTTATCTAGAGTTTTGCATCGTTGCATAGAGACTGACCTTATACTTAATTATGAAAAATGTCATTTCATGGTTGAGCATGGCATAGTTTTAGGTCACATAGTCTCTTGGAAGGGTATCGAAGTAGATCCTGTAAAAATTGATTGTATTACATCTCTACCTTATCCCGCATGCGTGCGGGGCATTCGCTCTTTTCTTGGCCACGCAGGTTTCTACAGGTGCTTCATTAGAGATTTCAGCAGGATAGCCCTTCCTCTTTCGACCTTGCTACAGAAGGATGTGGAGTTTCATTTTGATCAGCAGTGTAAGGACGCCTTTGATCATTTGAAGGCGGCTCTCACATCGACCCCTATCATTCGGCCCCCAGACTGGAGTTTACCATTCGAGCTGATGTGTGATGCATTAGATCATGCCGTGGGAGCAGTGCTATGCCAGAGGGTGAATGGAGCACCGCACGTCATTTGTTATGCGTCCCGGACACTGGATTCTGCTCAGGCCAATTATACCACAACTGAGAAGGAGCTTTTAGCCATTGTTTTTTCTTTGGATAAGTTTCGATCATATCTATTGTGCTCACATGTGATTGTTTTTTCTGACCATGCAGCTATTAGGTATCTCTTAAAGAAGCCGGATTCGAAAACAAGACTGATTCGATGGATGCTTCTGCTTCAAGAATTCGACATAGAGATACGCGATAGAAGCTGTAAAGAGAACCTAGTAGCTGACCACTTGAGCAGGATTGAGGGGGCGACAGATCCTACACCCATTTCAGATGTATTCCCATATGAGCATCATCTGCAGCTGCAAGGTAATGTGCCATGGTATGCCGATCTTGTCAACTATTTGGTTGCACATGTCTTCCCTACACATTTTTCTAGAGCTCAACGTGATAAATTAGCGAGTGATTCTAAGTATTACGTATGGGATGACCCTTACCTTTGGAAATTTTGCAGCGACCAGGTAGTTAGGAGATGCATACCTGATTGTGAGTTCCAGTCAGTACTTTCATTTTGTCACACACTTGCATGTGGGGGTCATTTTGGTCCTCAACGTACTGCTAGGAAGGTTTTGGATGCAGGGTTGTATTGGCCTATCTTGTTTAGAGATTCTTACCACTTCCATAAGTCTTGCGAGCGCTGCCAGCGAGTTGGGAACTTAGGACGTAGGAATGAAATGCCTCAACAATCCATGATATTTTGCGAGATTTTTGACGTGTGGGGTATTGATTTCATGGGTCCTTTTCCTGTTTCATATGGATTTATTTACATATTGTTGGCTGTGGATTATGTGTCTAAATGGGTGGAGGCAATCCCCACTAGAACTAACGATTCATCTGTTGTTGTGGATTTTGTCAGGACTCACCTATTTTGTAGGTTTGGGGTACCCAGGGGGATCATCAGTGATCAAGGGTCTCACTTTTGCAATAGGCACATGAAAGCGCTTTTGAGCAAGTATGGAGTGATCCATAAAGTGTCCACCCCGTATCATCCTCAAACAAATAGACAAGCTGAAATATCAAACAGGGAGATTAAGCTTATCTTGGATAAAACTGTAAGGCTAGACCGGAAGGACTGGAGCAAGAGACTTGATGAAGCTTTATGGGCCTACTGGACTGCCTACAAGACACCCATTGGGATGTCTCCCTACTGGATTGTTTTTGGTAAGGCTTGTCATTTACCAGTGGAGGTGGAACACAAGGCTTATTGGGCAATTAAAGCTTGCAACATGGACTTAGAAAAATCTGGGCAAGAAAGGAAGCTGCACCTACAAGAGCTCGAGGAGCTAAGATTGGAAGCCTACGAGAGTTCACGCATATATAAAGAAAAGACCAAGGCTTTCCATGATAAGAACATTTTGAGAAAAGAGTTTCATGTGGGAGAAAAGGTGCTTTTGTTCAGATCTAGACTAAAGTGGCATCCAGGTAAGTTGAAGTCTAGGTGGGAGGGTCCTTTTGTTGTTACTAATGTGTTTCCCTTTGGTGCTATTGAGATACAGGATATGACGGGCACCACCTTCAAGGTGAATGGACATCAATTGAAGCATTATCATGAAGGAATGGAGGGAACAAGGATGGAGAGTATGGACTTGTACCAAGCGATCTACCCGACTTAGAGGGGAGTCCGTTCTTTGTTTTTGTCCTTTTTGTACATACATTTTGATTTTCTTGCAATTTGCTTTGTTAGTTGTAAGTAGCACTTCTCTTAAGTTTTACCTATGCATTGGAGGAATCATGAAGTGAGAAAGTTATTTAGATCATTGAGTCATGAATATCATGCCTTAGTTAGTTCTCAACTTGCATATAGTTATTGGTTGGTGGAAGATTCTAATATTGGATTGAGCATGATTGATATTATTCCTAGAGAGGACCACTTGTTGCTTACCATAGATAGTTTTATGTGTGATGAACATTCATGCCTTGGAACTTTAGAACTTGCTCATTTCCTTTTTAGAATCATAGAGGCATATGATACATGGAATGGTAGAACTATTCATCATGATCTTTGCTAGTCTTCTTTTCATTCGCACAATCATCCTCTTTTGCTATTTTTGCTCTATTCTTTTCCTCTTAAGTTGATTAAGGACTTGATAAATTAGTTGCTTGATATGGACAAAATCTTAGGTGTGGGGGAAAAGGAATCGACCTTGGATGAAATGAGTTCAATGTTGACATGAAGGCAGTGAACAACTCAAAGAATGGAGTTGTGAAGTTTGAATTCCAACTCTACATGATATGAGACTACGCAAGAGTCTCTTGGATTTGATTTGGACCTAGAAGGAGGAATTTGAAGGCTTCAAAGCTAAATGCAAGGTAGTCTCCAAGAACTATGTAGTGTCTTTATTTACATTCGGGAAAAAAAAAGAAAAAAAAATAGAAGGAAAAAAAAACAGAACAAAGCAGAAAAAAAGAAGAAAGAAAGAGAAAAGAAAAAAAAATGGAATAAGTGCAAGTCAAGTTCTTAGAGTCAATCTTGGAGCGAAACTAAAGTGTTGAAGCTTGAAGTAAGTCCAAGTCTCCTGAATCTGAACATTACAACTGTTGAAAGCAAATTCCAAGCCAATTCCGTGCCAAATCAGAGAATTAGCCATCCTTCCTTTAGGAAATCAATGCCCCAACCTTCCTGGAGGCTATTGAATTAGTAATGGATGAAGAAATTGGAAATTGAGGCATTCAAAGTTGAGAAAGTGGGAGAGGACAGCTTGCTGGAAAAATCTTTCAGCACTTGTGGGGCTGCTGTAATTGAGAAGAAAATGCTGTATTTTTGGGCTGCAAAGGGCTTAAGCTACTGATTCTTTCACTTGAAGTGGTTGACAAAGACTTAACTACTAGTAATCCATCAGTGGTGAAAAGAGGGAAGGAGAAAATAGCAAGGAAAACTGAATTGGAAGAGAAGAATTGCTGAAATTTCTGAATTATAAACCTTGCAAAAACTCTACATGTTTGGAATCTTCAAAGCTGCAAGAAACATTTGGAAGAGCTAGAAGTGGTTAGTTTTTTTGAGTTGAAGTGGTGGACAAGGAGCCAATTGAATTTAAGGATGAGTTAGTGATGAAAAGGAGAAGAAATTAAGGAAATGACAGTTTCAGAATCTGCGAATTCATCCTGATCAGACTCTGATCGGTCTCCGGACCGATCAGGATCATACCAGTCCGGTCTCTGGACCGATCAGAGGCAATCCAGTATGTTCAGAGTCAAGCCTGTCCGATCACTAGTCCAATCAGTCTTTGGCTGATCGGTCTACGGACCAATCAAACGAAGCTGGCACAGAACGGAGCAGCACATTTAGTGTAGTTTTTCATCAGTCCACTCAGATAGAATCAATCCGACCAAAGGTGTTTGCTTAAATGGGGCGATAAGATGAGTTCACATGCAAGCTCACTAATTCATCAAGTTCTAGCAACTCATGTCTCCTTTTTCTTTGCTCCACTGAATTCTTCGCTTAATAGAATAGTTTTTCTTCTTGTGTACTTTCCTTACAGCTTTATCTCCTATGTTAATAAGCTCTACTTATTGTATGTGTCAAATGTATTCTCTTGGTGAAAATTAGGGGGTGAGCAAGCTTATGATAGTGAAGAGGCATGATGATTCTTGAGTGGAACTCCACTATTTATTGAGTTTTGAGAGTTAGGGCTAGTCTTATGAGAGTTTCATGCTTGATCTATTGGCTTGGATGAATTCACCACTACCAATTGGCTAGTGTGAGATTGGAATTGATGTGGACTTGGTTCCAAAAGATTTGATGATCTTGAATAATTACCACTATGTGATTTCCTCCATGCTAGGTAAACTTGCTTGAGTCAATAAACTTGGTTTTCTCTTTTTACTCGAGACGTGTAAAGAGTAGGTGTGGGGGAGTGATAATTAGCAATTTGATCGATAAATTTTGTGCCATTAGTGGGGAAATTTGGGGCTTTGGGGTGTATTTTTTTATGAAATGATGCATAATTATTAATAGGATGTATTTTCATTGGTTAATTAATTTTCTTGCATTTTCACACTCATATTTCATTCTATTGAATTTTTGGACAGCTTGTGCATCATCAGATCAAAAGGGGCACATCCGGGGCGAGGATGATCATTCTGTTGGAGCCTGATTGGTCACCAGACCAATCAGGGAAGAGCTTGATTGGTCACCAGACCAATCAGGGAAGGCCTGATAGGTCCAGTGACCGATCAGGGAAGGCCTGATCGGTCTAGCGACCGATCAGGAGCAGATGGCACAGCAGAATTCAGAATTTTAGCTACTGATCACATCCTGATCGGTCCCCAGACCGATTAGGGAGGTTCCTGATCGGTCCCCAGACCGATCAGGGAGCGTCCAGACCAATCAGGGGTCACTCAGTCCGATCTGTAGTTGTCCAGAGCGGTCGGAAAAACTGTTACATCACAACCCTCCACTTAGATCTGGCATAGAAATTGATGGAGATATCTTGCAAGCAATCTCGGCCACTCATCAAGGGAAATCAAGGGTGGAATGGAGAGGTAGAAAAGGAAGCTAGGGCAGCCAAACGAGGGGAGCTCGATCGGATCCAAGGAAGAACGCAGGGGAGAGGCAATGGAGGAAGAAAGCTACTGTTCGATCGGTTTCTCAGGCGATTAACAGCTTGGACAGGCCCTCTTCTTCGACTTCACAACCTAGTCCCTCCTCTACTCCGGCTAAGAAGCTATTGGCTTCAAAGTAGCAGAGTTTCTTCCACCGAGCCACCAATTTCAACCTTCTTTTTCACTGTTTTGTCTAGTTTACTTGCTGTAGAACAATGTTTGCAATTCCCTTTCCATTTGTTTTCGAATTTCTGCTATCTACTAGCTTAGAACTTTAATTTCTAGCGTAGTATCAAGTTTTCAGCTTAGATTTCCAGTTTTACAGTTTAAGTTGGTAGAAGTTTTCCATGTTCTCAAACTTTTGCTACTTGAATGCAAGATGCTTGTTGGAATTACTCAATTCACACATTTGCTTGATGATGAATTCGATTGCCTTCTAGCTAGGAGTTTCAGATGAATCGTTGCTGAATTGTCCTGTTCATGAGTGTTCTTTGTGTGTCCTTTACATTTGATTACCTTAGACTTCACTTCCAAATAGTTAAGGCTATTAGGTAGGAGTTAGTAGCTAATTTCAATTGCTTTGTCGACCTCGAACCTTATGAAACCATGTTTCGTTTAGTCAGTTCTTAATTTTTTGCAATCTACTATTTCCCATAGACCGAAGAGGTACACGCATCATATTGGGTCCTAGAGAGACGATTCGGTTCAACTACTACTACATAATTGCTTGAAACGAGAAAATTAATTGAAACCGTAACGCGACTAAACTCGGTTATCAGGGAGCCAACTTAAAAACCATTTTTATAGTTAAATAAATTCTTTTTCTTATTGTAAAATTGCATGATTGCTTGTTTATTTATTTTCTGCAATTTACCATGCTTAGACCTAGGACTGGTTAGATTAATGACTAAACCAATTAACTAAAATTTGAATAACATAGTATTGGGTGGAGGTGTGATGATAGTATGTTAGGGAAGCCTCTTCTAATAAGGTCAAGTATACACTACTTGGTCTGTTTAGACTGGTGAAACTAGCCGAAGCTACCGATCCAAGACCCAAACTAGTTAGACCAGAATTTTTCAAAATGTAATTTTGAAAATGAAATTTCACTAAAAGGCTTTGTCAAGGAAAGGGTTGATGATCCAATAAGGCTACGACCAAAGAAGGCATTGTGCCTCGCCAAGACCTGGAAGCCAATTTCTGAAATTCAAATTCAAGTTACTTCTTGTCAAACTCAAATCTAACACAAATTTCAATTAATCTTAGATTCAACTACTTTTTCAAAATAAAATCAAAATTCATAATTAATTGGTTTTCAAAATTGATTTAACTTTTCAAAATTAATCATGGTTTTTCAAAATAAAATCTTTACTTCTATCAAAACCTGTCTCACAAAAACCCATAAATTAACGTGATTGATAACTATACACCGAGTGAGATAATTAGGACTTAACTCAAAATCTGGTTTCTGTAATATGGTCAAATAAAAATATTGAATTTAGAGTTGAATTAACTTGATTGTTGGTTGGTCATAAGAGTCAAACCAGGTCAAAATAGTCAAACTTAGTCAAACAGTCAAACTGGTCAATGGTCAAACAACGGTCAACTCGGGCGCCCGTGACCCCTCGGGCGCCCCCTCCTTTTTCTTCGACCATGACAGCAAAAGTTGTCAACATTCCCAGCTAACCTGGGCGTCTGTGACCTATCGGGCAGCTAGGTCTTTATATCAAGTCAAGGCAGAAAAGCTGCCAAAGGCAGCAACATCTGACCGGGGCGCCCAGGTCATCACGGGCACCCCCAAGGACCAGGTCAAGGCAGAAAAGCTGCCAAAGGCATCTGCCTTCTGACTGGGGCGCCCAAGACCTCCAGGGCGCCCGGTCGACCTTTATATAAACCCCCCGAAACTCCCTTTATTTGCCACACCCAAAACACATCTCTTCTCTAACTCTTCTCCTTCCAAGGTGCCCGAACGACCCTCTCGTGCCCTCGAAAGCTCAACTTCAACCATGCCTCCCCGAATGGCTGTCCGGTATCAATTTTTCATGAATTTATAATTAATTCCTTTTTATTTCGCTAAATGAATGCCATTTGTTATGACTTTTAGAAAACGACGTGCTAATCAACCAAACTCCGGAACCGAGCCTAGCCCCGACTCTAGGTTTCCAACCTTGGAACTATGCAATAAGTTCGCTAGGACGACTTATAAACCCATCAAAACAAGCTTCCTAAATAGGCTATTCTTCACTCAATCTTGTCCATCAGCCATGAATGTCATTAACTTCTATCAACTTGACAACCTTGTCTTCTGCACACATCCTGCAAATACAACCCTATGTGCAAAATTTTACAACAACCTAGTCAGACTAGATGACCTTAGCTATGTCACCACAGTGCAGGGAAAGCCCTTGACTATTTCACCCACTTTGTTTAATAGATTCCTTGGACTTCGACCCTCTCAGTCCACCTTCTACTGTTACCCTCCTAGAGATCCTCCCTTTGCCCCTCCCTATTCTCAAATTGATCTGGATACTCTTCATTCATATTTCTATAGAGACGCTCGTAACCCTTTGGATAGACTATTTCAGTCCGTAGATCTCCAGGTCCAGGACTACGCTCTTTATAGAGTCCTAATCCGTTGCATCCTACCCTTGTGCACTAGGGACGTCGCGACTATGCAACCATTCCACACCTTCTTACTGTACGCTATGATCCATCACTTAGACATAAATATTGGACTTCACATATTCCACACCATTCTACATGCGTCCAGTGTTACGACTCAGGGCCGAGTTCACACCCCTTACTGCCACATCATCACCTCTCTTCTTCACCATCACGGTCGCGATATTACCGTAGGAGAGATGACCGCGATGATCGAGTTTGATGAAATAGGGTATAGAAACTTTTCCCTAGCGGGCATAGAGGTCTCGGTTACCGGGGGACTATCGTGGAGACGACAGAGAGCCAGAGCCCAGATCGATTCCAACAAGGAGGTAGAAGTCGACGTCGCAGATCTCGCTGCCGAGGTTCGTGAGCACATGGACGTGCCCCCACCTCCGACGATGGACGAGAGACTGACACTACTCCAGACAGAGGTCCATAGCCTCCGAAAGGAGGTGGAGGCCCACCACATTGAGTTGGATGACGCGATTCAAGCAGAGCACGATACAAACCGAGCTTACCACATTGAGCACATGGACGCTATTCTAGCCAACCGCCAGGCAAATGAGGCACATCACATTGAGCACATGGATGCCCTTCGAGCTGAACGCGAGGCGAATCAGGCTCGACATGTCGAGATGATGTCACTATTCCACTCTTGGCAGCCCGGTCCATTCTTTCCTCCGGGCCCCTCCTCTTAGACTCCAGATACTTTTAGCTACCTTATTGTACTGTTGACTTGCACTTGACTCATGTTTGACTATGCTGGTCTTTGTATTGACCAATCGACTTTTTATGCACTTATCATATCTAGTTGCCAACCTTTTACTTAATGAATTATCTGCCTTTTATGATGGGTTATGCTTGGTAGAATAGGAATGCTCAACTTATGCTTATCTTCAAAAACTATTTTAATTCCTTTTTTT
This sequence comes from Boesenbergia rotunda, assembly GCA_024364735.1. Taxonomy (NCBI): domain Eukaryota; kingdom Viridiplantae; phylum Streptophyta; class Magnoliopsida; order Zingiberales; family Zingiberaceae; genus Boesenbergia; species Boesenbergia rotunda. The sequence continues at coordinate 17,100 of JAGFNQ010005718.1, forward strand.
AAAAAATTAGTTCTTACTTAAATTGAAAAATCATATTTACTTTATTTAAAATGATTTTCCGACTTAGTTTTTATAAAAACGTATCCCCTTCAAAACAAGGGATTTTTCGCAAATGGACTTAGCTTAGGCCCTAACCCTATAACTGCATGCACCTATAGATCTAGAAGCCAATATCTCACAAGCACCTTAGGGTACTTTTGATTGATAATCTAGACTGGGTTGAGATGCTTAGGTCTTTGCCTTGATTCAAGATACTTTAAGTCAGTGCATCTGCAGTAATTAGGGCACTAAATACCAATTAAATAGTAATCAGATTAAGTGTCAAGCTTAGAAAATCTAACTTGATCAGGACACTTAACTTGACTAACCCTAGTGAAAGCTACTGTTTATAACAGTTAGTAAGTAGCTAATTGAGTTAGACAGGACCCGAAAGTGGAAATTCAAATTAATTTGGTCCAGTTTAAACTTAGAATTGGTTCAGTACAGCATCTTACTTTGGTTACGCATTTTGTTGCTATATTTTTTTGATATATGGCAAAGGGGGAGAGATTGGAAAGGAGAGAAAAGGTGTTTTGTAAAATCAAAATAAAAAATTTAAGTATTGTAAATTCAAAAATCTTGCTTGAAAATTTTCTAAGTGTTAACATCAAAATCAGTTTAGAAAATTTTATAAAAATCAAGTGTTTTGAGAAGTACTTTTTCGAAAATGATTCTAAGCACTTAAACTGCTTTCGAAACTATGCTCAAAATTATTCTAAGTAGTTAAGTTCCTTTTTGAAAGTTAACTTTGTTTTCGAAATTATCTTTAAGCACTTGACTCAAATTGTTTTCAAATTCCTCTAAGTACTTGACTCAAATTGTCTTAAGAATTTCTAACTCAAATTTGTGGTCAAAATATTCTATGTACTTACTCTAAATATTTGGTTGGTTGAAAATTGTCTAAGTGTAAATTTTAAATTCTCCTGAAAATTTTCCAAGTGCCCAACTCAAAATATTCTTTGGAAAATGCTTGCTTAAAAACCTTTTCTTGAAAACTTTCAAAGTATTGAAAACCTGAAAAACGTTTCACCTTTAGACTTAGAAACTTTTCAAAAACCCCACAAACTTTTGAAAAACCTAGGGGGAGATTTCTTCTAGGGGGAGGAAATTAACTTTGGTACTTTACCTACTTATCTGTATGAGTAATTTAACTTTTTGAACTGGGTTGCCATAAATCAAAAAGGGGAAGATTGTTGGTGCAGGAAGCACCTAAGTCAAACCTGGGTTTTGATAATGGCAAAGGGTTCAGAAGTTAAGATGTTATTGTTGTCTAATGTGATTACTAAGTGTGCAGGAAAGAAGTCCTAGGATCAGTAGGCAAGAAGTCCTGGCAAAGAAGTCCTGGCAAGGGGCTGGGCACCGAAGACGTGCTCGGAAGGTGGGCACTAAGTCTTGGTCGAGGACTGGGTACGAAGTCCTGGAAAGGGGCTAGGCACCGAAGACCTACTCGGAAGGTGGGCACGATGTCCTGGTCGAGGACTGGGCACGAAGACCTGGTCAGGTTGATCGAGCAAAAGTCCAACCGGAGGAGCCGGTTGGCAAAAGGTAAACTCTCCTGAGAGGAGTAGGTGAGGATGCGTTCCCCGTCGAGGGTGTTGATGCAGTCTGACCCTGATTGTTATTTTATTGTTGACAACGATTTAAGTTTGGTTGAATGAATTTTGATTAAATCCAGGTGGATCGGGAGATCGAACGTTGGCATGGGAAAAGACCTAGTGGGACTAGGCACACCTAGTGGGACTAGGTGAAGTGGAAAAGACCTAGTGGGACTAGGCACACCTAGTGAGACTAGGTGATGTGGAAAAGTCCTAGCCTGGAGGGCTAGGTGTGAAAAGTCCTAACTTGGAGGGTTAGGTGTGGAAAAGTCCTAGCTTGGAGGGCTAGGTGCGAAAAGTCCTAACTTGGAGGGTTAGGTGTGGAAAAGTCCTAGCTTGGAGGGCTAGGTGCGAAAAGTCCTAACTTGGAGGGTTAGGTGTGGAAAAGTCCTATCTTGGAGAGCTAGGTGTGAAAAGTCCTAACTTGGAGGGTTAGGTGTGGAAAAGTCCTAGCTTGGAGGGCTAGGTTTGAAAATTCCAAACTCGGAGGGTTAGGTGATGGAAATCCTGGTGAGTGAAGCCAGGTCCTAGCTTGGGAAGCTAGGTTGAATGAAGTCCCGGTGAGTGAAGCTGGGCACGGAGTCTTGGTCCGGGGGACTGAGCACGAGTCAGAGAAGGCTAGGAGCTTGTTCTCTTGACTTAGGGTTGATTTGGGCCTTGGCTGGATCAGTCTGGTGGCCGATCGGAGAAGTTGGCATGAACTTCCTTTGTGGATCGGTCTGACCGATCCAGAGAAGTCTGATCAGACCGGTGTCCGATCAGGGAGCAAACAGAAACATGTTTGGCTTCTATTCGGCTCCTGATTGGTCCGGTGACCGATCAGGGAGAGAACAGAAGCTTTTGGTTTGGCTCCTACTAGGGTTCTGATCGGTCTGGTGACCAATCAAGGAGCTTTAATCAGTCAGAATAACCGATCAAACTGTCGCGAGATTTCTCACCAAGACCGATCAAGATGGTTCCTGATCGGTCAGGAAGTGGCCTGATCGGTCTCCAGACTGATCAGGGCACAGCCTGATCGGTGTGGTGACCGATCAGGCCCTTTTAGCTGCGACGGCTGGGAATCCAACAAAGCTGTGGATCGGTCTGGTGACCTATCACTTTAATTCAAATTCATTGTCAGATGCTCTGATCATGTCTGTTCTCTCTGTCGATTCTCTGCTACCTGTTGATATTGTGTGATATTGTTTGATATGCATTGGCTAAGCTTCTGTTGGAGTGTGCAGGCTTTACAGGGATGAATCAAACATTGGAGGAGAGTCAATGGGAGGCTTTCCATCGAGTAGGTTTGTCTGTTTCCTCGTTTCAGGTTTCAACGGGGGCGGCTGGGGCTGGCAACTGACGAAGGCAGCTGACGACTGACCGGAAGGCTCAGCTGGAGGGGTGTCCAGTGGATTGAGTGCTCAGAGAGGTCAGAAGGTCAGGCTGTGGGTCAGAGGATGCTGACGAAGCCAGGAGATGTTGAGCTTGAGATTAAGCTTAAGACAAAGCTGGAAGCAGAGGAGCTGGTAGCGAACAGACAGAAACTTGTGGAGTTTGGCTGGGCAATGTTGAGTGCTCTCTGTTGATTTGT
>JAGFNQ010005718.1:25480-86614 GCA_024364735.1 Boesenbergia rotunda
AGCCTCCACCAGGGGGTGTTATATATATTGTTGATTCTTCAGACGATGACCACGCGGGGGATTGATGACATTGACTGTTATGATGAGTGTTATATTTGATAGTACTCAGTTCTTTTGAGGTCTCTTGACTTTGATGCGATATGATGCATCTGATTTTGCATGTCTTTTATATTTGCCTTACCATGTTTAGGATGTTGGCTTATGTGTGCTTCCATGTTTACTATCTATCTATAGGCCTCATTCTTTATTGCTATGTTTATAATTATGATGCCATGTTCATATGCTGAATGTGATTTCTATATCTTGATCTATCTTTTTCACATGATGTCATATGTTTTCCAAAATTAAATCCAATCTTTGTTGTTTTGGGATACCCCTAGGGTTGAGGGGGAGTATGGTTAAACTTAACGGGCCCTCTAGACCCCTTTTCGGTGTTCGACAAAGGGGGAGAGTGTGGTTGGTTAAGTTTAGGATGATTATGCTGTAGGGAGAGGATCCTGATTCCCCTATAATCCTGAAATTGAGAAATGTATTGAGAATCCCTAAACTTAAAATCGGGTTGTCAAACAACAAAAAGGGGAAGATTGTTGATGCAGTCTGACCCTGATTGTTGTTTTGGTGTTGACACTGATTTTAGTTTAGGTTGATGACTATGATTATAATTAAGTCCTGATCGGGGATTAGGCATGGTATGGAAAATCCTAGCTTGGAGGGCTAGGTGTTGGAAAATCCTAACCTAGAGGGTTAGGTGTGGAAAATCCTAGCTTGGAGGGCTAGGTGTTGGAAAATCCTAATTCGGAAGGGTTGGGTGAAAATTCCTAGCTTGGAGGGCTAGGTGAAAAGTCCTAACTTGGAGGGTTAGGTGAAAAGTCCCAACTTGGAGAGTTAGGTGAAAAAGTCCTGGCTTGGAGGGCTAGGTTTGAAAAAGTCCTAATTCGGAAGAGTTGGGTGAAAATTCCTAGCTTGGAGGGCTAGGTGAAAAGTCCTAACTTTGAGGGTTAAGTGAAAATTCCCAACTTGGAGGGTTAGGTGAAAATCCTTAGCTTGGAGGGCTAAGGTGAATGAAACCCTAGCTTGGAGGGCTAGGTTTGAGTCCCTGGATCGGTCTGGTGACCGATCAGGGATATTGGCACGCTGTTCCTTCGTGGATCGGTCTGGTGACCGATCCAGTGATGACTGATCGGTCCGGTGACCGATCAGGGAACGCACAGTGAGGTTGGGAACTTACTATGTGGCTCCTGATCGGTCTGGTGACCGATCAGGGAGCAGGCCGTTGCCTTGTTGCTTGGCTCTTGATCGGTCCGGTGACCTATCAGGGAGCAGGCAGCTTCCTCACTGTCTTGCTTCTGATCGGTCTGGTGACCGATCAGGAAGCACTCAGTGAGTTGAGTTCCCCTTCTGATCAGCTCCTGAACGGTCTGGTGACCGATCCATGACTTAGGATTTGATTTTCGCAGTTACAGTTCACTCAGACGTGGACCGATCAGGCTTGAGCTTGATCGGACAGGGAGCTACCTGATCGGTCTGGTGACCGATCAGGCTTCACTCTGATCGGTTTGGTGACCGATCAGGCTTGTGTCACCGCGAGAGCTGGGAGTCCCAGCTAAGCGGTGGATCGGTCTGGTGACCGACCCATGAGCCCTGGATCGGTCCGGGGACCGATCACTTTTATTCAAAATGCACTGTCAGACGCTCTGATCGAGTCTGAACGTATCCGATTCTCTGCGCTTAACATCTGATACATGATTTTCTGCTTGATATGTTGTGCTAACACTCTGATTAAGCTGCAGGTGACAGGGAAGGATTCAAACACTCAAGGAGAGTCAATGGAGGCCTTTCCTTGGAGCAGGTTTGTCTGTTTTTCCATCTCAGGTTGCAACGGGCACTGGCGCTGGCTGGAGCTGCTGACTGGGGCTGGTCTGAGGGAAGCTCAGGGAGTCCAGAAGAGCTCAGTGGTCGCTGGTGGTTGCAGGTGAGCAGCTGGAAGCTGCAGGGAGATGTTGTCACCCGGCGTTCAAGAGGGAAACAAAAGGAGCGGTGTGGAGCAGAGCAAGGAGAAGTTGTTGTTGCCTTGGTTTTGAGCTGCGATTACTTGCTGCGTGCTTGTGCTCCTTGTTGATCATCCACTCTTGAGAAATCTACTCTGATCTTTGAAGCAACCAGCCCTTGCTTGAGCACTTGGAGGAAAGAACAAGAAGCTTCGAGTCCAACAGCGAGAAGACACGGGGAAAGGGTTCTTGCGTGAGATCGTCGCTGGGTGGAGCTCAGAGGGAGCTTGCTGTGTTCTTGTCTTTGCTAAATGCTGAGTAAGATCTTTCTTGTGTTTCATTGTGTTTAGAACTATATCCTTGATTGAAACGCTGTGGAGAGGTTACTCCACCGAGAAGGAGGTTGCTTTCTATCTGGTGTTAACCGGGGCTTGATCTGCCGACGATCAAGGGATCGCCCACCTTAAGGGCACGCCAAGGAGTAGGGGCAAGTTATCCCCGAACCTTGTAAACCCTCCTTGTTAGCGATCTTGTTTGACTGTTCTAGTTTGTTTTTGTTTTCTGCATTTCTGCACTTCTCTATTTTCATTGTTTCCGCTGCGGTGCTACTAACGTGTAAGTTGCAGAAAAATTGATAAAAGTTCTAAGTCCAGTGTTTGGCTATATTCACCCCCCCCCCTCTCTAGCCATCCGGGTTCCAACAAGACTCACACTAGTCTTCCAAACCCTTTGGCACATTCCACAGTCCATCTAATCTCCTAGGAGAAATCCTCCTGAGATCCATTGCCTATGGATCCCAATTTGACTCCTAGAGCTCTCCCTTGAGCTCTTACCCTTAGTCACCTCCCTAGGTGGCTTATCCACAATGACAAGACCATACTGGTGTACCTCCGGTGCTTCTTGACTTTCAACTCTAATTCTCTTAATTTTGTATACCTTGTTCTTGGTCAAATTGTTCTTCTCCCCTTTGAATGACTTTGCCTTGCCATTTTTTATATTCCCTTTACTATAATCATACGGCATCCTCGCATATGACTTTTCCTTAGCATTTGATCTAATAAGTCTATATCCTAGACCCGGTCTACCATTGTCATGGTTTTGCCTTCTTGACACCATGCCTAAGCCCCTAGATCCACTAGTGAACCTACCTAGGGTTTTCTCCAATTTATCAAATCTTGCCCTCAAGGCTTGATTTTCCCTTTCTATGTTCTTCTCCTTAGTATCCCCATGCCCACTTTGGACATTCTTAGATATACCACTTTGTCTAGGCATGTGTCTCCTTTTCTTAGGGTTAATGCCTTGGTCCTTAGGTCTAAAATTTCTAGATTGATCATAATCCATGGGTTTCTTAAAACTTTGGCACGCAATAGTAACTCTATTTTTATCATGATACTTGAAACCAAAATTACGCATAGGCAAGCAATTTTTATCATTTCTAGCATACATAGGGAAACATGAAACATTCTTAAAGTTAGGGATTATCTCCCTTACCCTTGTAGCTCCCCCTTGATGTAAGCTTCTCTTCTTCTCCTCTTTCTCCCATCTTCTCAAATGCTCCAATTTCTTGAGCTCTCCTTTTCTTGGATACTTGGTGTGATAATGCCTTAGCTCTCCACATGTGAAACATCTAATGTGCTTTTTCCCTTCCTTTTCCCTACAACCCATGTTAGATTTTAAATAACTTGACCCGGGTTTAGGGTTTACCTCCTTTTTACCTAATGGACACTTGTCGTTATAGTGTCCCCTCTTGTTGCATCCAAAGCAAATGATGTGGTCTTTTGTCCTTGCTTTGGTGGAGGTTGAGACTTCTTCTTATTCCGGTATTGAAGAGGGTCTCTCCTCCTCCTCAATTCTTGAAGTGGAGACCTCTTCTTCTTCCCTTGATGAAGTGGATGACCTTTCACTTTCTTGAACCACTTCATTTGATGAGATGGACAATTCTTTTTTTTCTTTCTCTTCTTATTCAGATGTTGAATTCTTCTCTTCATCCGCTTGGTCCTTCTCCTCTTCTTGGACCATTGAGCTTATTTTCTTGGGCTCTTCCACTAATTGATCTTGTGTAGGATTTTTATGAAATTCTACCATCTTGTTCCATAACTCATGTGCACTTTGATATTCACCTACACCACTAATTACATTATTAGGCAAAATATTAACTAAAATTGAAATTACCGTTTCGTTTACCTTTGCTTGTGCTTGTTGCTCCTTATTCCAATATCTTGGCCGGAGCTTTTTCCCGTGCTTATCATTTGGAACTTCAAACGATTCTTCAAGCGCAATCATGTAGTTCCAATCCATGCTGAACCACGTCTTTGTCCTCATCCTCCAATAGTCGAAATCCTCGTGATCATAAGGAGGTGGAACGTTGATGCCATCACCCAACTTTTCTTCAATCGTCATCTCCTCTAGCTTTTTGCTCTCTCGGCGGTTAGTCCGTAGATGAGTGAACCTTGGCTCTGTTACCACTTGTTAGGATATTACCGTGAAGCTAGAGGGGGTGAATAGCTTTCTTTCAATTTTTCTTCCTATAAGTTGTTAGTGCGCAAGTGGAAACACAATGAAAATAAAAATAAAACTAACAACTAATAGAACACACCGATTTACGTGGTTCGAAGATGAAACTCCTACTCCACGGCAGTCCATAAGATAGACGATCCCTATCCTTCGGTGGATGATTCCCCGGAGCACCTCCGACTAGCTCTTGTCGCTCCTTGTGGGTGGAGAAACCTCGCCACGAACCTTGGACAATCCCTGAGCAATATAGGCTACTAACAAGCTTTGACCAAGCAAGTTTCGCCAAGAAGAAACAGCCTTAAACGAGCTCCCTTAAATAGAGCTCGAGGCTGAAGAGACCACTACCAGTCGATTGGTGATAAATATCATTTTGTTGACCATTTAAGGTTCTAGGATATCTTTTTAACTCATGTTTTACTTGCTTAATGATGGATTTACCCTAGGTTCTAGGATTTACATTCATTTTGGACCTAATTGCAAATTTTGATGTATTTGAATTGTTTTGTCACTAAATTGTCGATCTACTTTTGTAGGCTTGGAAGGATCATGGACCTAGGTCATGTTGGGTCAAAGTTGAGTCAAAAGTGGATTGGATCGAGTAATCAAGCATCCGATTAATATGGGTCGTCCGATTCAAAAATGGTTAGATCTAAGCCATCTGAGAACTTCTGATCAATCCGAGAAGGGGTTAAGGCTAATCGAGCGATCAGATCAAGATCTGAAGGTTTCGTCCAAATCAGAGATCTTCTAGCCGTTGGATCAAGCTCGGGAGTATCTAGACCGTCCATTCAAAGATCAAGGGGATCTGAACCATCTGTTGCAAATCTGGCAGATCCGAGCTACCCCGAGGCAGATCCTGACCCTTGATCAAGATCTGGGAAGTTTGAGTCAAATCGGACGAAGATCAACCGTTGAATGAGTGCTGGTTAATCTGAGTCGTCCACTGCTTAACTACTTAAACTGCTTCCTCTGCTTCAGATCGGTGTCGTGTCTTCTTCGCACAGTTCATCTTCTTCGCATTTTCTACTGCTTTTCTTCCATTTTTTTCAGTGGAGGGCGTGACCGCTTCGTTTTCATTCTTGGATTGAGATCAGATCGTCGGAATGTTGTTGCCGTGAAGATTTCAGCTCCAATTTGCTAAAAAATAGAGATGAATGAGGGTTTCTTCAGATCTGTCATTTGGTTGATTTGATCTTGTTTGGTGCCACTTCCCATCCATCTGAGCTAGCCGGAGGGTCCTCTGGCTGGTTCTGATCATCTACAAATCATCATCGCTAACCTACATAGCGAGATCGAAGAGATTGAATGGTTTTTTTTCAGACTTGAGCAGATTTGAGTTAGATTCGATACATAGACAGATTTTTCCGATGATTTGTGGAGCTGAGGGGTTCGAGGCCCACTCTTGTGTGACGGCAAGAGGATCTTGAGCTAAGGGAAGAGATTGGAGCTAGTTTTCTTAATGTAATCCTGTTTTTAGCTGTAATTTCAATTTCTGCAATTCATTTATGTTTCTATCTTTGTATCAGCTGTTTCGTTTTCATTTCTGAATTGTTCCAGCCTTAATTAGGTTTCATTCTGCAAGGTTAGCAGCTAGGGATCTTGTTTAGTGAATAATTGTTACAAATTCAGTTTATTTCATTTTTTTTTACTTGCGTATTAGTGATGTAGCCGCGTGCCAGTTTTCTTCTTTCCTCTAGTGTATCAGTTTCTTCTTGAGTTCCTGAATTGTGTACTAGGATAGATTTAGTTCCATCTTCTGAATTTACATTGTAGTTTGTCTCATTTACAAGCATTTGCATTTAGTTTCTACATTTAATTCCAGTTTTTGCTCTGCACATCAGTTTAATGCTGCGTATCAACTTAATTCTGTGCAATTTCAGTGTTAAGTCTGTATGTTCCAGCTGTTAGCTTCTTAAGCTTGTATCGAGCAATCCTTAGATCTTTTACACCTTGTCTGAACATTAGATTTTGCACTCACATTCAGATTTCCTTGTGTGTTTAATTTCTGCAGTTGAAGTGATTCTGTAATTTGGCACACTGTTTCTGCAGTTCTTGTTTCTGAATTGATCTGCTCTTGTCTCTGAATTTCTTCTTTCAGTTTGTGTATCATTTTACTGGTAGATTGTTTTCCACGTTAATTGAGCAGTTTGATTCGGAAGTTGTCAAGAATTAGTTTGCATTTAGCATCAAATTTCAGTACATGAATTTCTACTTTTTTTAATCAAAGTCGATTCAATTTCTTCACTTTGTACCAAAGGCATCTTAGGCATTGATTGGGATAAATTTTTATGCTGTTTTTAGTGTGCTATGGTGCTTGCAACCAGTTAGATTGCATTCGGATATTTCTGAATTTTCTCCTTCATAATTGCATTCACTTGTTCCCGAATTTTGTAGCTAGTTTATGCTTTGTTTGTCTTAAGTTTGAACTTCAAAGCAAGTTGTTCTTTTGCATTAATCTCAATCGGAAAAAATGTTAGCATTGTTTTGATTCATTTGCTTAGCGTTTGGCTGCCATTAGATTCCGATTTGTTTCCCAAATTTAGTTAAGTTGCCTTGGTTGAGTTGGTTTCCCATTGGTCAAGCTCCTTAGTCGCTATTACTTTGTTTAGTTCATTTAATTAAGTTTCATTTCCTTTTCATTGCATTGTCATTTCTGATTGCAACCAAAGCCAAAGTCTTATTTGAAACCCAAAAACATTTAACGACACATAAACTCGAGCTCGAATCAAACACCCTCAACTAGCCCTAAGAAAAATACGACCTGTGACCCCTTTACTACATTTTATTCTTTGTTAGCAAAAAGGGTTTCCAGCTTTATAAATATCTAAATTTGAGACCCACATTCGTGACACATATCTCGGGTCCATCAACTGGTCCATTACCAGTCGAATGGTCTCACTTAAACTCGACGGTTATAGCCTAACGTTCGATTTTCCAAGTGTCATCAGTCGACTGATCCAGTACCAGTGACTGATCTTTCTGTGGTCTTTACCAGTCGACTGCCCAAACACCAGTCGACTGGTCCACTCCCAAACCTAAGGTTTCCCTTCCCCGAGTACATTTCTCTCAGCACTCGAACCCTCACGACTCAGCTGACTCTTCATCCAGCGGCCTCGATCTGTTGCCTTCGCGCCCTCTTCGTCTTCGTCTCCTATCCCTCAGATGCGCACACAAGCCCTCGGCTTGCTTCCATGCCATCCTTCACGCATGCCTCGAAGTCTGCATCTCTCAGCTCATCGTTCCTGCTTCAACAGCCTCGATCTGTTGCCTTCAAGCCCTCTTCAACTTTGACCCTCGTCCCTCAAATGCTCACACAAGCCCTCGACTTGTTTCCATGTCACCCTTCATCGTACCTGAAGACATCCAGCCAAGCCTATGTGTATCCTGCAAACCTGCACACTCACATACACATATTAGATCACAATGAAACCCTATCTTAACCATATTGACACACACATCAAAACTCATGATCCACCAGATCATACTTAGGTTGATTACCCCAACATTAACATGAGATATACTTTTGATATAAATGAAAGAAGGACACACATGTGATATTATTTAGGAAAAAAAGTACTCTTTGATTTTTATCTATATTTTATTTAGAAAATATAGATTATTCATTAATAATAAGGCTTAGGTTACTAGCTGCAAGGTCCTCATACTATGCATTGCGCCGTGATGAAGTAGCCGGAGGCATGCTGATCTACTCCCGAGGCTAGGATACAATGGTAACGTGATTAATCATCATCTCAGATATTTATGATTCGATCATAAGCTACTACGTATTCTGCAAAAATAATTTCTTTAAATAAGGTATGAATTATACAATGTTGGACGTCTGGATCGTCCATCACGAATGTTTCCTGAATTATCTTTATAACTGATAAAAAAATTTTATAGAACTGAATCGATCATCCTTAATTCATCTATTACAATATAGATCTTAGAGGCATACTATGGGAAACCAAGACTTTCACTATCAATTTGACTTATTTTTTTTCAGCAATTTACCAAAGGGCGCACGGCAGAATAGGAAATTACCAATTCGCGTACCATAGTTTATAATTTACCAAAGGGCGCACGGATTTGAGTGAACTTCCTAATATACCCCTCCTGCCACAAAACACCTTTTTTGATCACATTTTCGAGACATCCGAACCACATTTGCAGTAAAATAATAATTTGTGGTTCGGATGGCCAGGTAGTAGAATTTTTGTCCATTCTCTCTCAGCGCAACAACGTAAATGGTATTGTCGAAGGAGGACATTGTGTGTGCCCTAGTTGTGCTTTAGTCGCAAGCTGATCCCTCGAATCCCTTCGGCCAACCAAAACCTAGGCAAGTATCGAAAGTGTTAGTGTGTGATCCTGAGGCAGCTTTAAGTGTTAAGGTTGAAGTTCAGACTGCTCGGCACTATCATAGTAGGATTTAGGGTTTCTACAGGTTTGATTTTTATGATAATGGCAGGAAAAAGGTCTGTGGGTGGTTCATCGTCTTCTTCATTGGCAATAATCACCAAGGTATGTTAGCGATAGGCTTAGGTAAGAACAACATAGTTTGTGAAAATGTTTATACTTATTTTTGCTGAATAAATTTGTAATGTATAAAATCTGTAGGGTTCAGATGAGTTTGGGAAAAAATTACATTGGTGCAGTGGTTTAGGCCACTTTAAACATTTTGTTGAAGAATTTGAAATTTTAAATGATCGACACATTGAGAAGATCAAAGAGTCGCCCTTCAGTATTTTCTTGGACATAGAAGAATTGCAGCATATCCGGGGAATTTTGATTAATATATTTGAAAGTTGGGATTCAACCTCGCAAGTTTTTAAATTCTCAGGTAATAGTTTTAATTATGAATTATAAACAATATCTATAGTAAGATAAAACTTGGATATAGATGACCTTAAATGATTGAAATTTGATCAATTTAAATTAGTGAATTTTAGGTGAAATTCACTTCAGGCCCTCGGTAGACCTGAAATGACTTTATTTCAGGCCTACCGAGGGCCTGAAGTTTGGTAGGCATGAAATAAAATCATTTCAGGCCTACCGAGGGCTCAGGCCCAAAGTGAAATAAGTTGAAGCCTATATTGGTGATGATAACTAAATATTTTAATTGTTTCAGGTGTACCAGTTACGTTCACCAAACGAGATGTTGCTTTGTTACTGGGTATAGTGGACCGTGGAGTTTCGGTCCCTATTAATTCAACTAAAGCATCGGGTGACCTCTATCGTACTTACTTCTCAAAAGAAAAACAACCTACCAGAACAAGAATTGAGGACTTATTTAAACATTATTCTAAAAGTGTTGAATCAAAGGATGATGTGTTATTAGTTTGTAAATTTTATATTTTGTATACATTTGTTTGTGTTTTATTTTAGTCTAGTACATATAAGGTCCCTCTAGGGCTTGTAGATATAGTAGATGATTATGACAATCTTGGTAGATTCAACTGGGTGGAAGCTATCCATAAATTTTTGTCTCCCCAATTACCTAAGATTGGGGAATTATTTTCATCAACTCAGGGAAACCAGAGGACCACCAACCTCCCTTACGTAAAGGGATTTGCTAGGCTTTTGGCAGAGAGTAGAATTTTCTTGATAAATTTTATAATATTTTGTTGTCATTAATGTAATTGTGTGGAAAACTTTCTGTAGGCATGGTTTTTGGAGCATGTACCAATTCAAAAACCATACAATGTCGAAGGAGGACCCCGAATAAATAAGTGGAGGAATATTCCTTCGCATATTAGTAGGGTGAGGGACCTTGTCAACCAAATCAGGACCGAAGAGGTAATTATTCTAAACTGTGATCTATGTTAGTTTGATATAGAGGCAGTAAAATTGGTGTACTTGGTAATTGACAGGTGATCGTTGAAATAATTCCTAACCTACATGAAAACACATTGCTTGAGAACCTTGAGATTGGTGATGACATTCCACGGGCAATGGAGACATCAGAAGGACATCACACAGAAGATGTAAGGTCATGTGGGGAATGCATTCTTAAAGACACCCTAATCAAGGAGCTAACAGAGGAGAATATATGTTTGAATGAAAGGGTTAAGGAATTAATTTCAATTATTGAAAAAAAAAAGGATGGAGGGTCAAGAAAGCTATCCTGTAATCATTCCTCTTTCTGATCCAGTATCTTGTAGAACAAGGAGAGGACGTGACCGAACTCGGTATGATTACAGGGATACTCCAATTGAGAGTCCAGTATGGCACCAGGTATTACATAAGGGGAAGCGGAGAAAGAAAGAAATATCAAATGTCATGGACAAGGGAAAAAGGATACTTAGTGAGGAGGATATGGATGAAGCAAGAGAAACAATTACTGTAATGGAAGTCATGTCTGAAGAAGATATAGAGGAGGAAAAAAGAAGGACATCCGAACTATACAAAATGAGGCAACAAGGCATTGATGTATGTGAGTTATTTTCATAGAAATTATGTAAAATTTATTGAATTTGGTCATTAATTAGGTTGGTCTAAATTTGATGGATGTAGTTTGTGAAGAAGCATTTTCTGAAGTCTAAGAAGAAAAATCAAGATAAAGAAGTGGCCTACCTGATAAATAAATTGGAGAACCTAAAGTAAGTTATGAAACATAGTTTAGTTAATATATTTCGGCCTTTAATATATAATTTTATCAAATAACTTGACAGGTTGGCTAATGAATTTATATGGGAGGATGCACCCTTTGTTTTGAATTTGCATTCATTCTTACAAATCCTCAATGGAGAGGTTTTTACAAAAGGCGAGGTCATTGATGCCTTCTGTAAAATTATATTTAGGGGAGCATCCACATGTGGTAGGTCATACAACAAATCAATATATTGTTCAACCTTCTTCACAGTAAGTGATGTAAATTAGTATCAATTAATGGATTGTAGAAGACATAATATTATGATGTGGTTATTAATAATTTTGATCATGCAAATTTGTAGGCTTCAATAAGATCGTCAAGAAAGTTTTCCCTGCAACAAGTGATGAAGACTGATATGATAGAACAAGGGTTTAGATATATTTTAATACCTTTGTGCAATGATAATACACACTTTCACTTGTTGGCGGTGGATACAGAAGCAATGACTTTCAATCATTTAAATTCTCTTGCTAGTGGCCGTAAATATAAGCATGATTTTGACTCAGCGGTGAGCAACCTACCTATATTCATATATGTGTTCATCATTTGGTAAAAAATGTAATTGAAAATCATGATATATTTTACAGGTAAAAGAACTTAAACAATATACTCGCGAGGAACTTACAGCTATTCATCCATATCTACAAAGTTATCATCCCTTGGAGAAATGGCCCTCCATCAGACAAAAATGTCCCCAACAAGAACATAGGTAAGTAATTGAGGAAGAGTTTCAAAAATTTAAAATCACAAAAGTGTTTTATTACCACACTTATTGAAATCAGAAATACTGTTTGTTATTTTCAGCGTGGATTGTGCCTTCTTTGTTATGCAATACGTCCGATGTCTCCTATACGATGAGAAGATGGATTTCAAACAAGGAGATATGATGAAAATAAGATTTGATCTGACAGTAAATATTATGAGAGACATGTATTGTAAAACATGAGGATGTCAATCACTTGAAGTAATGTTGTAAAAAAAATATCCTTTGCTGATCATTTCCTAGCTCCATTTGTATAGAAATTGTGTAATTTATATGAATATAATTTATTGACCTGAAAAACATAACAATTGTGTGATGTTGATTCACATCGAGTTGTTGCAATATAGGGTATCAACTGATACGGTCAGAAAACATAACTCATAATGATTGGGACTAAGTTTGCACACAATAAATAACATATCTTTGGTTAACTCTAACTACTGATATCAAGTATGGACATAATTCAGCTCCTTTGCATTCAGTATTTACTTAGTAAGATGGAGTATGTCTACCATAAATTTAAAAAACTTGTTTCAAATTATAAAAACTATAAGAATGTTTTGATAAATTTTAATAATTCAATAAAATTAGAGGATTTTGTCACATCTTGTAGAAAAATATAGAATATAATTCTATAAATCATTATTGTATTTAATGGCCAAGGTGAGCATGCACTTAAATGATTTCAGGCCCACGGTGAGCCTGAAATAAAATGATTTCAGGCCCACGGTGGGCCTGATATCATTTTATTTCAGGCCCAAGGTGGGCCTGAAATCACTTCATTTCAGGCCCAGTTTAGGCCTGAATAGCTTCATGTCAGGCCCAACTTGGCTCAACCCTGTCTAATAATATAGGGTTTTCAGAATTCCAGATATGGTAGGTCCATCAGTGACTTTTGCTCAAAACTCACTGATATATCTAAACTACTACTATAGCATTGGTCATACAGCAAGATTAGAGGTTTGGACACCAAAAATATCATCTCCTAGCTCAACCCTGTCTAATGATATAGGGTTTTCAGAATTCCAGATATGGTAGGTCCATCAGTGAGTTTTGCTCAAAACTCACTGATATATCTAAACTACAACTATAGCATTCGTGATATAGCAAGATTAGAGGTTTGGACACCAAAAATATCATCTCCTAGCTCAACCCTGTGTAATGATATAGGGTTTTCAGATTTCCAGATATGGTAGGTCTATCAGTGAGTTTTGCTCAAAACTCACTGATATATCTAGACTACTACTATAGCATTGGTCATACAGCAAGATTAGAGGTTTGGACACCAAAAATATCATCTCCTAGCTCAACCCTGTCTAATGATATAGGGTTTTCAGAATTCCAGATATGGTAGGTCCATCAGTGAGTTTTGCTCAAAACTCACTGATATATCTAAACTACTACTATAGCATTGGTGATACAGCAAGATTAGAGGTTTGGACACCAAAAATATCATCTCCTAGCTCAACCCTGTCTAATGATATAGGATTTTCAGAATTCCAGATATGGTAGGTCCATCAGTGAGTTTTGCTCAAAACTCACTGATATATCTAAACTACTACTATAGCATTGGTGATACAGCAAGATTAGAGGTTTGGACACCAAAAATATCATCTCCTAGCTAAACCCTGTCTAATGATATATGGTTTTCAGATTTCCAGATATGGTAGGTCCATCAGTGAGTTTTGCTCAAAACTCACTGGTATATCTAAACTACTACTATAGCATTGGTGATACAGCAAGATTAGAGGTTTGGACACCAAAAATATCATCTCCTAGCTCAACCATGTCTAATGATATAGGGTTTTCAGAATTTCACTCTGGACTTGAAGTCATTGAGGCCCACCGTGGGCCTGAATTCATTTTATTTCAGGCCCACGGTGGGCCTGAAATAATTTGACTTCAGGCCCACCTTGGGCCTGAATCATTTTATTTCATGCCCACCGTGGGCCTGAATAACTCTTATTTCAGGCCCAGCGGTGTTCAATAAAATTAAATACATAATCAATAAAATACACATGATAAATCTGTAATATATATGATATATAACAAATTTAGTTTTATTTTTATAAATAAAAATAGATATAACCTAAATTATATTTATAATATATATAAAAAGGGCCGCCTAGGGCCTGAAATCCTTTTATATCAGGCCCAGCAGTCACTCAGCTTTATAGCGTCCCTGGGAGCCTAGTGCTAAGCAATTGTCTTCTAGCTCCAGATTTGTTGCGATTTCTAGGTAGCGTGCTTGTCTTGATTGGAGTAGTTGTGGGCGACATCCTCGTCATCGCACTAGTCGAATTGTACGTACCCTAATTTGTAGTTTGTCATTTTAGTTCTTGCTTTCACCTAGGGTTAGCGCTAGTTTTCAGTAAAAGACTGAATTTGAGGAGGTCGTTTTATGAACGAATTCTAAGTCTCATTTTTGTTTGTGTCAAATAATTTTTTGTTTGATGGTTGCAAAGTTCGATATGGGTCAAAAAAGATCTGCTTCAAAGAAAGTTGCTCCCACCAAATCTAAGAAACAGCAACTCCCTGGGGGAAGTCATGAGAAAAAACAACTGCCAAAACGAAAAATCAAATTGCCTACCCAGTATTCAAGTTTTGCCAACAGAGGTCGAAGTAAACGAATGAACTGGAAAAGTAGCCTATGTCATTTCAAAAATTTTATTGATTCTGTTCCACCCACACCAGCACAAGAACAGTTGCTTTGAGACACACTCTTTTCTTGGGTCCTCGACCTTCCTACTAGTTCTTGTGTAAGACCCCAAGTTCAGAACATGTTTGATAATTGGGATGAAGAAGAACAGAGCTTTGTATTCCATGGGAAAAAACTCAATTTCACAAAAGTTGATATATCACTTATTCTAGGCCTACCTGACCATGGAGAGATAGTCCAACTTGATTTGAATGAGGCCTCCAGCCCACTGTACAAGGAGTTTTTTGAAGATTCCAGTTGTTCTGCATGGCATTTGGAGAATCTGTTAATAAAGTCTACATCCAATGACAAGTTATACTGTCAGTTGTATATACTCTATTTTTTTAGTACAGTGCTATTTTGTGGTACTAGCAGCATACTTGTCATTCCTGCCCTGTCACTTATTGATTGCGTAGATGATTTTGACAATCTACGAAACTATAATTGGTGCAATGCTGTGTACAATTTCATGGCTCCTCAGTTGGGAGCCATTGGAAAGGAGGTGACATTGAGGCATAGACGACAGGTAGGTGATTCAACCCAACCGGCCAAGGCTCCCTTGCTCAAGGGATTTTCAAATATTTTGGCAGTAAGTTAGAGTACATATACCTACTAATATAATTCGATGATGGATATTATTTACTGATTATAATGATATTGCAGGTATGGGTTACTGAACATATTAGTATTGCTGCTCCTGAACATCCTCATAAATTGCCAAGAATACTTCGCTGGACTTGGCCTAAATCCCACGTTGAGAGTATCAAGAGGATGATAGACCGTGTGGCCACAGATTTAATTATTCTTGATTTAATTCCGTTTGATATAGAGCATGATTTGGTACCTGACTACTCTCCTCCAACTCAACCACTTGAGGTACACTGTGAGGTATTACAGCAGGCACCAGAAGGAAGCCAGGCAGCACAAGGAAGGCAACAGGCCTTGCAAACGGAAGCCTGCGATATATGTATACAAAAACAAGAAGAAATTGAGACCTTACAGCACCAATTAAATATAGCACTTAAAAGTTTGGAGGAAGCCACAAGTGAGACGGCAACAGCCATCAGTGCCAAGGATCAAATTATTGCTCAGAAAGAAACAATAATTGCAGAGAAGGAGTCCCAACTGAAACAAAAAGATGACATCTTTTTTGAAAATGATAAAATGATTGGTAAATTATATTCGCAGATTAAAGTACAAGACGAGCATAATGAAAAAAGGGTAGCTGCAAGAGAGAAGATCATACTTCAGTCTAACCAAAGAATCAAGACGCTGTATGAACAATTGCAAAGCAAAGGGTCAGATGAAGGTGAGCCACTTGGCCAAAAAAGGAAAATAACTCAGGTCAGACAAGACTACCAGCCCAAAGGCAAGGGCAAACAAGTTGTTCAGGATGAGGATGAGGATGAAGATGAAGATGATGATGAAGATGAGGAGGCTCCTGCCCCATCAATCTCAGATACTACAATGCAAACAACAAAATCTGAGACCTCCACCCAAACAAACATATCTGAACATCACGCAGCTAAAGCTAAAAAATTTCAAAAGGTCAAAAGCAAAATCTTGAAGAATTCTAGGGCATTTTTTAAGAAGACTAAAGATGCAGAGATTGCTGAAACATTATTAAAGCTTAGTAAATTAAAGTGAGTTAGTTGCTATTGCGTTTGGAAAAATATTGTAAAACATTGATGATTATTGACATTCATTAATAAAATTTAATCATTCAGAATTTCATTAAGTTGCTTATCTTATTTGCATGTAGGTATGAGTTGAATCCAGTATGGTCCAATGGGACCTTTATATTAGATATGCTATCTTTTTTGACAATATTTGATTGGAATGACTACACCACCGGGGATTGAATCAATACATACTGGACTATTCTTGGAAATGAAGCAAAAGCGTGTAACTCGCCATACCAGCCCTCCATATTCTGTGGGGTGGGGTTTGATGTAAGTCAATTAGCTACTTGTTTTGTTGTTTTTTTCTATGATTTAGTCCACTGACACTTCCTTTTTAATAACCATAGGAACTTTTTGAGGCAATTCACGCTCAGACTTTTGAACAAACTATTGCTACTGATACGGATAAGTCAATTAGATATATCATCTGTCCTCTAAATAATGCAAATGATCATTAGCATATAATGGTTATTGATCTTGTGGAAGGTAGTATCCATTATTATAATTCTCTCGGCGCCACAGAAGGGTACACTGCCCAATTTAAAAAAACTGTAAGTTTTCTATTTCATAGATATACCTCAAAAAAAGTTTCATACTAATATAATTATTACTAATGTCATATCTGTGTAGGTGGCGTTTTTTAAAAATTTGAACTGGTCTTATTACAAGACATGGAATAAAGGATTGTCTTCCATAGCTGGGACAGAGTTTAATAAAATTGTTGTACAAGGACCCACCCAAATCAGATCGTAAGAGGATGTTTATTTTTGTTAAAAATAACAATGCATTTCATGGTTGGATTTATAAGATGACAACAATGTGAATATTGGTTTTTCAGGTTGGATTGTGCATTTTTCATGATGCGGTATGCAGAAAGTCTAGTTTTTCAAAGATCTACATATTTTACCCAAAAGCAAATGAAAAATTATTGATTTCAGGTGGGCTATAAAATAATGAGAGACAAGTGCTGGAAGCTAATCTGTAAATAGTTTTTTTGTTGATACTATGCATATGTAATTGTGATCACAAACATTGTATATTTGTAATTATACAATCCATGTACTCCTTTTCAAATCAATAAAACTTTGCTTCGAATCATTATTTTTGTGTCATATATGATCTGTAATCTGTAATTGTTGTGGAACCCATCAGTAATATTGAACCTTGCTTTTGCTATAATCATTTGAATTCAGGACCACAGTGGGCCTGAAACAAAAGCATTTTAGGAAACCCACTCAGGGCCTGAAACAAAATGATTCAGTTGTATAATGTAAGTTTAATGACAAACAATATATGTTTGTAGTTATAATGTATGTAAACCATTTTGATACTCCAATGGAGCATTGCTTTCGATCCTTGTTATTGTGTAATCTCTAATCTATAATCTATCCTCTTGTCGATACTATAAGTAATATTGAACCTTACTGGTACACTACCCTAATTTTAAATCACAGCCCATGTTGGGCCTGAAATGAGATTATTCAGGCCTAGCGTGGACCTGAAACGAGATTATTTCAGGCCCACGCTAGGCCTGAATAATCTCCTTTCAGGCCCACGCTGGGCCTGAAATTGAATTATTTCAGGCCCATAGTGGGCCTGAAATGAGATTATTTTAAGGTCACGCTAAGCCTGAAATAATATCATTTCAGGCCCAGCGTGGGCATGAATAATCTCATTTCAGGCCCACGCTGGGCCTGAAATTGAATTATTTCAGGCCCATAATGGGCCTGAAATGAGATTATTTCAGGCCCACTCTGGGTCTGAAATAATTCCATTTCAGGCCCAAGCTGGGCCTGAAACAATAATGTTCAGGCCCACGCAGGGCCTGACACAATAATCTCATTTCATATTTCAAATAATTCAATATTAGAATGATTAAATATTTTATATAAATATACATCTTGTGAAATTATTTTTAATATTAAACAAAAAGGAGAGTACCTACATAGACATTGCATACCACAATTTAATTTCATCCACATCATTACCTCATATTTTCAGAATTTGGCACAGCAGGATTTTTGTTTCATGGACCTATGATATTTTGATTTCTCAAAACTCATTACCAGTAGTTAGAGTTTAGATAGCTAGGAGATGGTATTTTTGGTCACCAAACTTAGTCCTAATTATTATCAATTATGTGTTAATACAGTATCAGTTGGCACAGAACAATGAATCAACAAAGCAAACAAACAGAGGGTCTCAAATGGCAAATATTCACAAACCATAGGACTTCAGGACTTCAAGACCTGAAATAACATTATTGTGGGTTTCAAAATCCGAAAACTTCACAACTGCTCAATTCTGCTTACATAAATTTACACAAGAAGAAATGTATCATAATATTGAAATACTTCTTCAAGTCACAACATTAACAACAACTAATTTTTTTACAATACTATAGCTGTACAATATACAAAATATATACATTCAGTTATCCTCCATACAAAATATACACTTCAATTAGAAGATTGGGTCACTACATATACCAATTAACTCAAGACCTTGGGGCTGGCGGCATTCTACATGTCCTTTTATTATGACCAAGTTGTTTGCACCGGCTGCATTTTAGTTTGACCTTGCCATTTTGTCAGGACTCTATCCGTGCCTTCTTTCGTCTACCAGGCTGCACAAGGCTACGGGGACATAGAACTGTAATGTCGTTTATTCCAGTAGACCAAAACTGCTTGCTTCTACAAGGGAAAATATGATCCATGTAAACCCACTTCCAAGTTTCAGAATAAAAATAATGCTCACAATATGGGAGTGTATCCATGTTCCTGTGAATGAT
Organism: Boesenbergia rotunda; assembly: GCA_024364735.1. Taxonomy (NCBI): domain Eukaryota; kingdom Viridiplantae; phylum Streptophyta; class Magnoliopsida; order Zingiberales; family Zingiberaceae; genus Boesenbergia; species Boesenbergia rotunda. Next base: position 44,569 of record JAGFNQ010005718.1, read on the forward strand.
TACGGCAATAGCATGTGAGCAAGGAAGTCCTGAAATTTGAAACTCCCCACAATAATAAAACTTTTTTTCCAAATCAACAATGTATGAAGTGCCCCATGTTTCTACTTCCATTTCTGATTGAGAGTAAGGGTGAACCTTATAAGCTCTTGCTTTCTCTCTTCTTGAATCCATTTCTTTTGTAGCATAAGGTGTCAAAGCAACATGTCATTTGGAGACTTCCTCTCTACGGTTATAGAACCATTGAGCAACTTTTCTTCTTGTATCATCAATTAACCTGTTTATGGGAAGCTCACGTGTAGACTTGAACAAAGCATTTAAGCTCTCCACATAATTTATGGTAAGCATTCTGTACCTTCTCCCTGTAAAGTGTGCATTTGTCAATCTTTTAGGGTCAATGTTGTGAAGCCACTTATGAGCAATTGGATGTTTTTCAAGCATTGTCTGCATTATCATATCATATTGGAGTGTTGTGTTCGCTCGTGCTGCTGCCCAAAACAAACCTACAGCAGCTCTACTTCCAGTATCAGTTACCATATTACAACACATGTGGTGGCAACAAAAGGCATGATGTGTGTTTGGGTAGACTTTTCTAACTACTGATATAATGCCCCGATGTCTATTTGATACTATGGTGATTGAGTGATCATCGACACTAAAGAACCTCTTTGTATGCTCCAAAAACCACTCCCATGCAGACCCATATTCAACTTCAGCTATTGCGAAGGCAACTGGAAGAACATTGTCATTACCATCAATCGTCGTTGCAATCAACATTACTCCCGGATACTTTCCTCTTAGGTGTGTGGCATCAATTCCGATAAGTCTACGTAAATAAGACCTGAACACCCTTCGGCAAGCACCAAAAGCCCAAAAACACCGCTGGAACTGATTGTCACCATTCCTGCATAGTGTCACATACGTTTCATGATCTCTAGCTTTTAACTCACGCAGATATTGTGAAAGATCTCTGTAAGCCTCATCATAATCTCCAACAACCTTTTTCAATGCTTTCTCCCTAGCTATGTATGCTTTTCTGTATGATATGGTCACTCCAAATCTAGCTTTAATATCTGATATAATCATACTTGGTTTGTATTGTTCATTATGAAGAAATTGCTCTTCAACAAAAGAAGCAACAAATGATGAAGAACATGCATGATGATCAGCACTTTCCCTAACAGTTCCGCATTGGTGTTCCTTTATATATTTTGTAACAGTGAACTCTACTTCCCCCCTTGCTACTACTCTCCATGTACATGGTTGGTTGAAGCACACTGCTTTAACTCTATTTTTTCGGGTGTCAACTGGGTTATATCTCATATGCTTAATCATGGCATGTTTGACAAGTGCATTCTTGAATTCTTCTCTAGATGGGAATATCTGCCCCACAAAAAATTCATGCCCATCTCTTGCCTCTAACTCTCCAATTGGCCCAGCAAGCAATCGAGAATTTAAAATATAAGGATCTTCAGCTAATGGAAACTCCTCCTCTAAGTCACTGTACTCATCTGGGGGGAAATCATATTCCTCAATCTGCATATCATCGGCTTGGAATTCTAGTACACTTGTAATGGGTTCTAATTCATTTGCATTCCGGATTTCAATTCCTTCCTCCCCACTCCAAGTTGCCTCAAAGAATTCAACAACTCTTGAAGAAGAATTCAAACCCTCACCTTCTATATTAGTTGCTTCTTCATTTAGATCAATTGTCAAATTCCTTGTAATTTCTGATCCATTCCCCGTGACAGCATTATCATCAAGAGTATTCCATATTTCGGATAGAATTTCGTCAACAACATTATCATCCCTGAAAAATAAATTACAATTACATTTAGCAAACTTTGAAAATCATAATCAAGGACCTAGGAAGGCCTGAGGGCCTGAAATATTTTGATTTCAGACCCTCACAGGGCCTGAAATCATATATTTCAGGCCCTGAAGGCCTGAATATAATGATTTCAGGCCTGGGCTGAAATCTTTTGATTTCAGACCCTCACAGGGCCTGAAATCATATTATTTCAGGCCCTTGGAGGGCCTGAATTATATTGATCAGGCCCTCAAATCCAATGATTTCAGCCCTGTAANTTCTAGGTGTAGGGGATTGCACAGAGCCCCAAGGATCACCTATTTCTGTTGAGATTCAAAGTGTAGGGGATTGCACAGAGCCCCAAGGATCACTTATACAGTTGAGCGCCTATTAGAACTTGAACCTGATATGGACTCTATACTTGACCAGGAGGGAGTTATGGACACATCTATCATTGTGGAACCTCCAGGGTCCAGAAGACTGCTGGAGTGGAAGCTTCATTTGAAACAGACTGAAACCTCCTGAAATGAGTCCCACAAAGAATAAAGAGGGAGTTGCAGTTAAATCCAAGTGTGGGGGAGCGATGCAACCAGTGAAATGGAACAAATGGAAGAAGCTCTTTCGCACACCCTGACTCCTCCACTACCGCGGTGGAGGCTTTTTCTTGACAGACTCCGACCACCCAGAAATAAAAGGGAGTTTGATTTTTGGTCGCCTTTTCCTTTATTGCATGTTTTCAATCTTAAAATGAGTTCTTGGTTAATAAATAAGTGAGTAGAGTAGCATGACATGAATAAAATCATTGTAAATACCAGGTTTTGTGTTTTAGCACTTTATCTTGCATGATTAGGAAATAAATGTATCCCTTAGGTTTTCTCCATAGCATTTTAGAGCCTTTTGGAAAATAAATCAAATTTGGTTGTCAAAACTTAGGATTTAAGTTGATGGATGAAATCTTGGATGCTTGAGTATGATTTTGCTTTGGATTCTTAATTGAGAATTTGAGATGAATGGTTTTTACCTAGTGAGATTAGCCTTATTTGTGACACACATGTTATTGAACTCTAGAACTTGCTTAGGTTCTTTTAAAACCATATTTCGTTGATTGGATCACATTTATGAAGACTAATCCTATTGTGTCCATTTTTCCATGATCATGTTTGATACATACTCTTCTTGAATTGTCTCCCCTTATTCCTAATTCTAACCCCAATAATTTTTCTATGGATTTGTTTGCTTGGGATGTTTTCTTGATGCGATTTTGCCCGAGACGGACAAAGAATTAAGTGTGGGGGGAGTGATTGGTGATTTGGAAGAAGTTTTCATCAATAAGCATCATCAATTCGAAAAAAAAAAAAAAATTTTTTTGTGCCAAGTGAGTGAGTTTGGAGTTAAAAATGAGCAAGAGAGATGGAAGATTGCAAACAATTGAAGATTCTTGACCATCAATTGGAAGATCCAAATAATTTGGAGCAAGTTTGAATTCGGTGGAAGAAATTTGTGCCATTTCAAAACTGAAGAAACAGAAAAGAAGAAAATCTGAGACCATTGTATCAACTTGGAAATGGATTCATTGATCGAAACATGGATGCAGAACTTAAGAAGGGCAGCAACAAATTAAATGTAGAGTCAAGTAGAGAATAGCAATTCATTTGAGGCTCATGGCAGTGTGAATTGGAACTAATTCTGATAAGAATTTTGGAGCTGAAGAATCTGAATTCAAGCACAAAGTGAGATGCAAGACTGCTGGCCACAAGCTGAGTTTTAAAATTCGCCAAGACAGGGACAGAGCAAGAAATTCAGATTTTAAGGGCTAGGACTGTGGTTGAGACTTGGCACAGATTAATATCAAATGGAAACTAAATTTGGATGGAGTCAAGTAATGAAGTGCTGATCACAGAGCCTGCCGAGGGATGAATTCTAGGGCTGATGAATGAAGAAAACAAGCTGGAAAATCTGTGCAATAACAAAGAGATCTAAAAATCTTTGACAAGTGAAGAGCATCTAAAAATCTGTACCAAGAAGACATCTATGAAGCATGGTTTGGTCAGCAAGTTTTGGAGTTGGAATCATGGAAGTCAAAATGTTGTGTAGGAAGTTGAATTGAGGACTGAAGATCTGAATTGTAGCTGAGAAAAAAAAAAATCTGAAGCTGTGGTAGCAGAAAATCTGAGCTTGCAGAAATTCTGAGTAAGTGCAGAATTGAAGACAAGTTTGTGCTGGAATTGAAGCTGGAAAAGAATATCTGAAAAGAAGTCGGGAAACCAGTCTACACAAATCTGTAAATGAAGTGCATATTATCAAGTTGGTGATGCCAGATTGATAACAGTTGTGCCGAGGTCTGAATTGGCACATCTAATAGCAGAATTGTGAGGCTGAATTGGGAAATTGCTAGGAGCTGAAGCAGAATTGAGTTGAGGATGATATCTGAAAGGAATAGAGAACAGAAGATCTGAAATCAGCTGTTCCCAATTCGAAAGAAGCTGAGAAAGATGATCCATTTGATACTACTGCTGTAAAGAAATTAGATGTTTGAAGGCTGAGCACAAACTGAGAGCAAGCAAAAGATGAAATCAGCAATACCTTTTTGTGCAGTTGGTATCAAATGAGCTGGATTTAAATTGTTAAGGCTGTAAATTCTGCATGAAGACTGATTTAGAGGACTGAAGAAATCTGAACAGCCTGAAAAGATTGCCACCAAGTCTGAATTGAAGGTTGTGAAGCTGATCAGAAGCCAAAGAGAAGTTTAAATGCTGTACAAAGGCTGAGTGAAAACTGGAAATTGTTAAAACTGCCAAATTTGAGCCGCAATGCATTGTAATCTGAATTTGGAGAAGCTGAAAATCATTTGACAGCATAAGAATTTCTGAAAATGAAGCAAGATTGGGAATTAAAGATGAGAATGCAAAGCTGAAAAAGAAACAAGTCCAATTGGAATGTTTCTTTGCAAGTAGATTGTATCAACTTGGGGCTGGATTAAATTTTTCAAGGCTGTAAAGTAAGGAATGCAGCACACGAATGAAGTGAAAGGGAAGGAAATGCAAGGATTATGCTGATCAAATACAGTGAAGACAGTTTCGTGAGGCTGTAGAATCTGATGAAATTTGACAGCCTATAAAAGGAGCTGAGAACATCTGACATTTCTGAGCTGAACTGCAGTCCATTTGTAGCTACCGGAGTGCTCCATCTGGGAGCTACTGAGTGATACAAGCAAAGTGTGAATGCAAGATGAATTGAGAAATGGAAATGAAACTGATTGAAGACTGATAAAAAGCTGAGTGAAGACTGAAAATCTGCTGAAACTGCCAAACCTGAGCTGAGATGCATTATAAGCTTATAATCTGAGTTTTGGGAAGCTGCTAAGCAAGATATTAAGTGCAAATTGTATCTGAAGTTGAAGGTGCACATTCAATTTCGGATCTGAGTTTGAAACTATGGATGCTAGAAGCTGTTGAAGAGAAAGAAATGGAAAAGCAATTGAAGCAAGGGCTGAAATGTCATGTGCTGATTTGGATTTTGAGTGGAACTCTCGAGCTTTTTATTATCATTTGAAGCAAATACCACTTAATGCAAGTGCTTGAAGGAAACAGGTTTGATTATGAGTGATGCCATGGGCTGGAATCTGAGAGCAGAAAAAAAAAAAAAAAAGAGAAACAAAAGAGATAAAGGGGCATCCAAGGGAGTTTTGGCTTCATGAATTTAATGAGAGGCTACTCATCAGAATTACATCTTGGTTTCACTATCTTTTTGACTCGACTAGAGGAAAAGGAAGCAGAAATGAATTTAGTAGCTGACCACGAAAAAAAAAGAAAGAACAAATGAAGGAAGTGTGCCAACTTGTAAAGGAAATGTATCAAGAGTTAACTACAAGTGTTGTTGAGTGATAATTTTATATTGAGTATCTGTTTCACTTGATATCTCATGTTCTTTGATACAAAGTTGAGCCGAAAAGGAAGGAAAGCCAAGTTGGCACGAATAGACAAAAATTGGCACAAGAGGTCAAGGCAAGGTTTTTCATCCAAATAAAAGGCAATTACTCAAGTTTGACTCCACAACACTTTTGAGATCATTAGAGGACTGTATGGAAAGCAAAGAGCATTGGAAACATCCTCAAGCACTCAAGTCTTCCACTTCACCAATGTTTCCATTTCCTTAGCTTTTATTTCATTCCTTACCATTGTCTATATTTTTCTTTGTTTTTATAGATGTTGATCCTAATCATGATTAATGGTGGAGATTAGATAATAAGCAAGCCTATGGTAGTGCAAGAAGCATGTGTGTTTGAGTGATCTCCACTTCCATCATCAACTTAGAATTTAAGGAGAGAGCCACCACTATTTTCCTTGAAAGGCTAGTGACTTAGATTCATCTCAATGACTCATGATAGATGAAAAGGCCAAGTTGTTGATTTAAGGACAAGATAGTAATCCATAGAGCTTAGATTTATGAGAATTGGCAACCCTAGGTAATTTCTTTTCAATTGCTTCTAATTATGCTTAAGAGAGCCTAAGGGATACTTATTTACTGTTTTCGCGAGACGCTCAAGGCTAAGTGTGGGGGAGTTGATAGATTCCATTTTATTGATCATTTGAGCTACTAAAATCCATGTTTGATCTATGTTTTTCTTGTCAAAATTGTGAAATTGCCCTAGGTTTTAGAACTTACCTTTATTTTGGACTTAATTGCAAATATGCAAATTTTTGGATTAATTTGGCCACTAAATTCTTGATCTATTTTTGTAGGCATCAAAGTTCAAGGATCTAGGGCATATTGGGTCAAACTCGAGTCGGAATTGACCCAGATCAGATTACCAAGATTACGATTAAATCTGGGCCGTTCGATTCGAAAGCGGCTAGATCGGAGCCATCCGGGATGATCTGAAGCAATCCAAGCTAAAGCTAGGGTTGATCAAGCACCCTGATCAAGATCTGAAGATTTCATCCCAATCAGAGCAAGATCAACCGTTGGATCAAGCTTGGAGGGCTCTAGATCATCCATTCAAAGATTAGCTAGATCTGGACCATCCGTTGCAAATCTAGAGGATCCGAGCTACCACGAGGTAGATCCTGACCCCAGATCTTCATCATCAAAGTTTGGCTCAAATCGGACTAAGATCAGCCGTTGGATTGAAGCAAATCAATCACAGCCGTCCATTGGTTAATACTTAAGGAAATTTTCCACAGAGCTTACCCTCGTCGCGTCTTCAGCCAGCCTCCACTGTTCTTCGCGTTTCTTCATCAGTTCTTCATCAATTTCGAAAATTCTTGTTTCCATGAAGGCGTGACCACCTCATCTACCATTCCAGATCGAGTTCTGAGTCTCTGGAGATCAATTTCTTGAAGAATTCTGTCCATTTGCGCTGGAACAGGGAGTGCTTGAGGGTTTCGGCAGTTCCTCAGTCCGATCATTGGTTTCTCTTCCGCAATCCATTCCCAAGTTTCAGAACCACTTGTAGGGGTTCTCAAGTGGCCTCTGAAGCTCCCCAAATCAACATCGCAGCTCATCCATCAGAGAAAAAGTGAATCGGATCAAAGTTCCAACAAGTGCAGATTTTCGACAGAATCAACTTCAGAAATGGATTTCCATTGATTTGCCGAGCCTAGGGGTTCGAAGCCGGCTCTTGACTGACAACCAAGAAGTCCTTGAACTGAGGAAGGAGTTGAGGATTAGTTTAGCTAGTTAATTGTAGTTCTTAGCTGTAGATTTTAGTTCTGTGCACTGTTTTGTTCTGAAATTTCTTGTTCAGCTGCTGTGAATTTCGATTCTTGAGTTGTTAGCTGTAATTTAGCTTCAATTCTGCAAGTAGAGTAATTTAGGGACTTGTTTAGTGAATGAATAGCTCAAATTTCAGTTTAGTTTAGTTCTATTAGTTGCGTGCCAATTGTGTTGTTAGCGTGCCAAGTAATTCTGAATTTTCCATCATGTCTCTAAATTTTCATGCTTGTTTCATTTTTAGTGAGCTAATCTAGATAGTTTAAGTTTGTTTAGACCTTAGCTTCAATTCTGAATCATTGTTTAGCTTGATAAGCCAAAAATTCAATGTGTTTCCTAGTCAACCCTTGCGAAACAGAAATTCTGCCTAGTTCTGAACTTTAGTTCAGTTTTTAGTGCTCTTTTAGTTTGTTTTCAGATTGTTAGCGCTTAGTTCATTCCCTGCAATTAGAGAACATATTTAAGGTATGAATTTAGTAATCTAAGTTGTCCAGAATTGTCTCTGAATCCCATTTTGCTTAGCTTAGTATTTCTGAAATTTCTGGACATTTAAGTTTAGTTTCGGTTTGTGTTTTGCTTGACTGATTTAGGACTGCGTTCTTCATTCATTTCTACCAAGTTTTCCATTAATAGTTTGCTTGTCAAATTCCATTCGATCAGTTACAATTCTAAATTGTTAGAAGTGGTTTTAGGAACAAAAATTCAGAGCTTGGCACAACAAATTCGGCTTGTGTGCCAAGCTATTTGGGGAAATATTTTTACATCAGTTTTCACTTGTTTTTGTGGCAGAAAATAGCTTCTTGCATTCTATTGATATCACTTTTAGATTCCTTGAATTCTCCTTGCAATTGTTAGCTTTCTTACTTGCGGCTAAGTGGAGTAATAGGTTTAGTTCCTTGTTAGCTCCATTGCTCATTTTCCTTTATTTCTACTTCATTTTCTTTCTATATTGCAGTTTCACTTTCGATTGTATCCCAAACCAAAATCCAAATTATTTATTTGAAACCCCAAAAACGACGCATAACTACAAGTTTGAATCGAACTGGACAACTATCCCCGAGAAAAATACGACCTGTGGCCCCTTTGCTACATTTTTATACATTTTGATTGTAAAAGGGTTTCAGCATTTAATTTATAAATTCTAAATTTGAGGCCTACTTTTGTGACACATAGTTTGGGCCCGTCACATCACGACGACGCAACGAGGCTGGAGACGGGGCAAGGCTAGCGGCGGCAAGGCGAGGCTAGCAGAGGCAAAGTGGTGCGGCGAGGCTAGTAGAGGCAAGGCGACGCGGCGAGAGGCTAGCAGCGGTGACTCTCTTGCAAGCAAACAGCAGGTTTGTTCATTTGAGACTTTGGTTGAAAGCAAACTAGGTTTTTGACATTTTGTTTTTCAATTTTCATTTTTAGTAAGAAAGCAAAACAACAAAAGGGGAAAAAAATCAAAAAATGAAAAATAAAATAAACCAAGCCGGTTTGATCGGGTTTTCCGGTTTGTCCGGTTCAACGGTTCCCGACCGGTTCAGAACGGTTCGCATCCAGTTCTTGAGTAGTTGGTTTTCAGAGTCAACTCAGACAGAAAATCTGGCCGATTCCCGATTCAATCGGTCCGACCGGCCGGTCCGGTCCGACCGGCCGGTCCAGTCCGATTTTCAAAACACTGCTTTTTCCTTCCCCTCCTGGCTTCGTCCGACGCCGCAAACCCCCACCTTGCCATGCAGATTCTCTTCTCCCTCGTCGCATCTGCCCGAAGCCACCTCCTCCTCGTCTCCTCTTGATCGCGATCCTGAGTCTCCAACTCTTCTTCTTCTTTTCTCCTCCTTCCCTGTGCGCAATTGAAGGCATGGGGTCATAACTATCTTCTTTGTGGGTCTTCTACATGAGGCGCTGAGGATATGCAGTCGACGACCCCTGTTGCCGAGATATGCCGCTGACGAGATCTCAGGTAAGGAAGGTTGGTTTTAGATTTCCATTGAGTTGTTGATTTGTAGTATGGTTTAGATTGATTTTGTTTGGTGTTCGGATTTGCTGCTGTGAGTTCCTTGTAGAAGTAGATAGGTTTGTGGTTTGATTCTATGATTTTAGAGGTCTTATTTGAATTGGTATGGGATAAACTTCTTGTTTCTGCCCTATTTTGTTTTTGTTCTTGCCGTGGACTGTAGATTTGTTGTTGCCGTGAGCTGTAGAGTTTGCAATTGGTTTTTGTCTTGTGTTGGATTAGGTTCTAATGCATACTTTGATCAAAGTAGGCTCTAGTTGCGTATTTTGATTCAATTCCATAGTGGTTTGCATAAATTTTGTTTCGAATTAGGTGTTTAGTTGCTGTGAATTGGAGTTTTTGAACTTGGGACAATTTGTAGTATAATTCTCTGTTTGGATTGATTTTGTGTTAGTAAATTTAAAATTCTTTGGGTTAGGTCAATATAAATGCAGCTATGTTGTGGATTAAAGTGCAAATCTTGGTCTTGGATATATATTGGAATAAGTTGAGGCTTAAACCTAATAGCTATAAGCGGTTTAAGACTGATCTTGATTTGAATTAAGGATTAATTTAATGGATTAGGTTTAGATCGAATTTGGAGTTGTTCCTTGGGTTAAATTGGGTGTTTAAACTTATAGCCTAATTTTGATAAATTAGGTTAAGAAGTAACTTCTTATGGTTTAAGATTTAATTTAAATGGATGTTGAAATTAGTTTTAGATCATAATTATTCTTAGTAATTAATTTAGCTATTTTATTAATTGTTCAAATAGCTAAACTTTATCCTTGATACAGGACTTTAATTTTGGATGCCTACATTGAGCGTGAGGAGGTTCTTCGATATGTAGACTTCATTTACAAAGCAGGTATTTCTTGCTTGATTCTGTAATTCGTTTATCTTAAATACATAGTTATTTTATTATTTGAGTAGGTTGATTTACCTTAACTCTATTTTGCTTGAATATCCTGTTTGGTACTTTCTTCGCTTGACCTTTGAGTAATAATCAAAGTTTTCAGCTATATAGTCTCAACTCTTGTTTTCTGATCTAAAACATACGCTTGTATAAGAGTACTTTAGAACCATCATATAACCTATCTAAGATGTGGTTTGCATTAGATATACCCTACTTAGTAGATTAGTTGCTTGTTTATTTATTATTGTATTGATTGGATACATGTATTTCATATTGATTGCATGATGGTTGACCTGGTTGAGGTTGTGCATATTGGTATCATATACCATATTGTATTGTTTTCATGCTGACGACCACTAGCTCACTTGTAGTTGAGACAGATCATTCATCACATTTTCTGTTGTGTCACGCTCGACTAGAGTTGTGTGCAGACAGTTAACACCCCCCAGATGCTAGGGGTCCCCATAGTTGCTTTTGGGGTTTATAGCCACAGGTGTTGGCCTTTTCATGCATTGCCATTGGTGTTGGCTTTTCTGAATAGCCACAAGTGTTGGGCTTCCTGCATCATGTCCACCCAACCACCCAATGTAACGGTAGCTGGAGTGTGTACATGTCAGGTCATTGTATCATGTGCATATGTTGCATTGTGCATTTTGCTTGTGTTTGTTGTATTTGTTTGAGATATGATTGTTGCACTTGATTAACATGCATATATGGTTGTGATTTGCACTTTTTATGGTCTGGATCTACTTAGTAGTATTAGCAGGATTACTGGTGTGTCATGGAGATTTCTGATCATGCCTCTGCATGTTATCTTAATTTCTAGTATGTATATTTGTACAATTGTTAAGTTTAGATTTTGCTTTATATTCTGGAGAATGTATACCATTACTTCTATTTGTCTTATTATCCTGTTTATACCATGCATTTGTCTATCTATTATATCCATTGAGTATGCCCGGACTAACCACTATTTATTTTTATTTTAGGTAGTTGATAGTTGCGTCTCGTACCACTAGGAGATGATTCATCTGCCCGTCCCTTAGCGTCGAGTATATTCTTTTTGGAGTTATTTCATATTTCTTTAGTGGACATGTTGTTATTTTTATTTCTTTAGAGGGCTGCTATTAGTTTCCGTGGATTTTCAGGTTGTCACTTTATTTTGCGGAGTTTATTATACTTATTATTAATTGCATGTTTATTATGCTTATTATTAATTGCGTGGTTATAGTTATTTATTATTTTATCTATGTTGTTGTCTGCTATGTTGGCTATGCTTATATATTATGCTGAGAGTGATGTAGATAAGCTTCAGATTATCTGTCGTACATGGGAAATGTTGTCTGATTTTCGAGCAAGCATAGGCCCTGAGGCGTGATAACAAGTATAAAATAGGATAAAATAAAATTATTATTAATTAGATTCTATATTCCCACAACCAGAATCTAGTCAATGTCTTAGCTTAGAGCTCTGAATGATTTTAAGTTGGACCACGCCGACAGTCCCACTAGGGACTCGTCCTCACCGGATTTCGCTCTTCTAGTGACTTACCTTATTTATCATTGTAGATTTACTTAGCTTCTTAACCCATTAGGGCTTCTTGCCAGATGATTCATCTGGACTTCAGCTAACTGTCATGTCTCCATCAACCTGAGCTTCAGCCAATTGTCAGGCCCCGCGGACCTAATTAGACTTCTTATCAGGACTTAACTACCCTAGATTCAGCCTAGTGTCAGGTACTAAGTCTTTCAATCCTATACACTTGGTAAATAAGGTTATACAACAACACACCTAACTTTAACCTTTTTATTATATATCAAAACATGAGTTTAATCGTTAGTGCAAACTGCATCAATAGTCTGCCGACGATGGTGGCGTACTGAGATTGGGATCCAAAATGATTTTCTTTTTTTTTGTAAAACTCGTTCCTTTCTTGTTTGCTCTCTATGAATTCTTCAATAGCTACCTTGATCCCTAAATTTAGAGGCGGTGGCGCACTAAGATCAAGATCCAAGATGAGATTTGCATTTTTCTTTTTGAGAAAAAGATTACTTTTTTTTGTTTGTTGCCTTCGAACTCATGGATGAACATGAGATATTTCATTTGTGTCTATGTAATTGTTCTAAAAGGAAGAAGAGTTCTTCCTTGCTCTTTGAGGTGTAATTCCAGAGATCGTTCTTACTTCTGTAAACATCAATTCCCTTTTTCTATTTTATTGTTAAAATAAAACTCAAGTTATTATTTGTTATAGAACTTGTTGGTTTTATTGTCGAGCACAAATTTAATTTCTTATATTATTTTTCTCAAGTTGAAAGAAAATTATAAAAATAGCTCTTTGTAGCTTAATAAAACTATCAAACTAGTGAAGTAAATAGAAAAGAAGAGCTCAAGCTTAAGTTAGTGATTCATAGTCTGATGAAACTTAACTCTTCCAATCTCCATTGATTGATTGTATGTGCAATCGACATAGGATTAGTCTCGGATGCATAAAGGTGTTTAAAGTAGTCGATCTGCATTTTGGTTATTCGCCTCTACTAGTTTCATCGGAAAATCTGTGGCTTTCTTAGATGCTAAAGCTCAAGAAATCAAAGATTTGTTTCACTACAAGTAGATAGTCGTAACTGAATTCCAAGAAAGGTCTCCAATAAAAGTGGTGGCAAGAGTTAGACCTTTCTTTCTTTTTTATCTTTCTTCGGCAATTTACTAAAGGGCGCACGGCAGAATAGGAAATTACCAATTCGCGTACCATTGTTTATAATTTACCAAAGGGCGCACGGCTTTGAGTGAACTTCCTAATATACCCCTCCCGCCACAAAACACCTTTTTCGATCACATTTTCGAGACATCCGAACCACATTCGCAGTAAAATAATAATTTGTGGTTTGGATGGCCAGGTAGTAGAATTTTTGTCCATTCTCTCTCAGCGCAACAACGTAAATGGTATTGTCGAAGGAGGACATTGTGCGTGCCCTAGTTGTGCTTTAGTCGCAAGCTGATACCTCAAATCCCTCCGGCCAACCAAAACCTAGGCAAGTATCGAAAGTGTTAGTGTGTGATCCTGAGGCGCTTTAAATGTTAAGGTTGAAGTCCAGACTCCTCGGCACCATCATAGTAGGATTAGGGTTTCTGCAGGTTTGATTTTTATGATAATGGCAGGAAAAAAGTCTGTGGGTGGTTCATCATCTTCTTCATTGGCAATAATCACCAAGGTATGATAGCGATAGGCTTAGGTAAGAATAACATAGTTTGTGAAAATGTTTATACTTATTTTTGCTGAATAAATTTGTAATGTATAAAAACTGTAGGGTTCAGATGAGTTTGGGAAAAAATTACATTGGTGCAGTGGTTTAGGCCACTTTAAACATTTTGTTGAAGAATTTGAAATTTTAAATGCTCGACACATTGCGAAGATCAAAGAGTCGGCCTTCAGTATTTTCTTGGGCATAGAAGAATTGCAACATATCCGGGGAATTTTGGTTAATATATTTGAAAGTTGGGATTCAACCTCGCAAGTTTTTAAATTCTCAGGTAATAGTTTTAATTATGAATTATAAACAATATCTATAGTAAGATAAAACATGGATATAGATGGCCTTAAATGATTGAAATTTGATCAATTTAAATGAGTGAATTTCAGGTGAAATTCACTTCAGGCCCTCGGTAGACCTGAAATGATTTTATTTCAGGCCTACCGAGGGCCTAAAGTGAATTTACTTCAGGCCCTCGGTAGGCCTGAAATAAAATCATTTCAGGCCTACCAAGGGCCTGAAATGAATTCATTTTAGGCCCAAAGTGAAATAAGTTGAAGCCTATATTGGTGATGATAACTAAATATTTTAATTGTTTCAGGTGTACCGGTTGCGTTCACCAGAAGAGATGTTGCTTTGTTACTGGGTATAGTCGACCGTGGAGTTTCGGTCCCTATTAATTCAACTAAAGCATCGGGTGACTTCTATCGTACTTACTTCTCAAAAGAAAAACAACCTACCAGAACAAGAATTGAGGACTTACTTAAACATTATTCTAAAAGTGTTGAATCAGCGGATGATGTGTTATTAGTTTGTAAATTTTATATTTTGTATATATTTTTTTGTGTTTTATTTTCGTCTAGTACATATAAGGTCCCTCTAGGGCTTGTAGATATAGTAGATGATTATGACAATCTTGGTAGATTCAACTAGGTGGAAGCTATCCATAATTTTTTGTCTCCCCAATTACCTAAGATTGGGGAATTATTTTCATCAACTCAGGGAAACCAGAGGACCACCAACCTCCCTTACGTAAAGGGATTTGCTGGGCTTTTGGCAGTGAGTAGAATTTTCTTGATAAATTTTATAATATTTTGCTGTCATTAATGTAATTGTGTGGAAAACTTTCTGTAGGCATGGTTTTTGGAGCATGTACCAATTCAAAAACCATACAATGTCGAAGGAGGACCCCGAATAAATAAGTGGAGGAATATTCTTTCGCATATTAGTAGGGTGAGGGACCTTGTCAACCAAATCAGGACCGAAGAGGTAATTTTCTAAACTGTGATCTATGTTAGTTTGATATAGAGGCAGTAAAATTGGTGTACTTGGTAATTGACAGGTGATCGTTGAAATAATTCCTAACCTACATGAAAACACATTACTTGAGAACCTTGAGATTGGTGATGACATTCCACGGGCAATGGAGACATCAGAAGGACATCACACAGAAGATGTAAGGCCATGTGGGGAATATATGTTTGAATGAAAGGGTTAAGGAATTAATTTCAATTATTGAAAAAAAGGAGATGGAGGGTCAAGAAATCTATCCTGTAGTCATTCCTCTTTCTGATCCAGTATCTTGTAGAACAAGGAGAGGACATGACCGAACTCGGTATGATTACAGGGATACTCCAATTGAGAGTCCAGTATGTCACCACTATTACATAAGGGGAAGCGGAGAAAGGAAGAAATATCAAATGTCATGGACAAGGGAAAAAGGATACTTAGTGAGGAGGATATGGATGAAGCAAGAGAAACAATTACTGTAATGGAAGTCATGTCTGAAGAAGATATAGAGGAGGAAAAAAGAAAGACATCCGAAAATGAGGCAACAAGGCATTGATGTATGTGAGTTATTTTCATAGAAATTATGTAAAATTTATTGAATTTGGTCATTAATTAGGTTGGTCTAAATTTGATGGATGTAGTTTGTGAAGAAGCATTTTCCGAAGTCGAAGAAGAAAATTCAAGATAAAGAAGTGGCCTACCTGATAAATAAATTGGAGAACCTAAAGTAAGTTATGAAACATAGTTTAGTTAATATATTTCGGCCTTTAATATATAATTTTATTAAATAACTTGACAGGTTGGCTAATGAATTTATCTGGGAGGATGCACCCTTTACTTTGAATTTGCATTCATTCTTACAAATCCTCAATGGAGAGGTTTTTACAAAAGGCGAGGTCATTGATGTCTTCTGTAAAATTATATTTAGGGGAGCATCCACATGTGGTAGGCCATACAACAAATCAATATATTGTTCAACCTTCTTCACAGTAAGTGATGTAAATTAGTATCAATTAATGGATTGTAGAAGACATAATATTATGATGTGGTTATTATTAATTTTGATCATGCAAATTTGTAGGCTTCAATAAAATCGTCAAGAAAGTTTTCCCTGCAACAAGTGATGAAGACTGATATGATAGAACAAGGGTTTAGATATATTTTAATACCTTTGTGCAGTGATAATACACACTTTCACTTGTTGGCGGTGGATATAGAAGCAATGACTTTCAATCATTTAAATTCTCTTGCTAGTGACCGTAAATATAAGCATGATTTTGACTCAGCGGTGAGCAACCTACCTATATTCATATATATGTTCATCATTTGGTAAAAAAAGTAATTGAAAATCATGATATATTTTACAGGTAAAAGAACTTAAACAATATACTCGCGAGGAACTTACGGCTATTCATCCATATCTACAAAGTTATCATCCCTTGGAGAAATGACCCTCCATCAGACAAAAATGTCTCCAACAAGAACATAGGTAAGTAACTGAGGAAGAGTTTCAAAATTTTCAAATCACAAAAGTGTTTATTACCCCACTTATTGAAATCAGAAATACTGTTTGTTATTTTCAGCGTGGACTGTGCCTTCTTTGTTATGTAATACGTCTGATGTCTCCTATACGATGAGAAGATGGATTTCAAACAAGGAGATATGACGAAAATGAGATTTGATCTGACAGTAAATATTATGAGAGACATGTATTGTAAAACATGAGGATGTCAATCACTTGAAGTAATGTTGTAAAAAAAAATATCCTTTGCTGATCATTTCCTAACTCCATTTGTATAGAAATTGTGTAATTTGTATTAATATAATTTATTATCCTGAAAAACATAACAATTGTGTGATTCACATCGAGTTGCTGCAATGTAGGGTATCAACTGATACAGTCAAAAAACATAACTCATAATGATTGGGACTAAGTTTGCACACAATAAATAGCATATCTTTGGTTAACTCTAACTACTGATATCGAGTATGGACATAATTCAGCTCCTTTGCATTTAGTATTTACTTAGTAAGATGGAGTATGTCTACCATAAATTTAAAAAATTTGTTTCAAATTATAAAAACTGTAAGAATGTTTTGATAAAATTTAATAATTCAATAAAATTAGAGGATTTGGTCATATCTTGTAGAAAAATATAGAATATAATTCTATAAATCATTATTGTATTTAATGGCCAAGGTGAGCATGAACTTAAATAATTTCAGGCCCACGGTGGGCCTGAAATAAAATGAATTCAGGCCCACCGTGGGCCTGAAATAAAATGATTTCAGGCCCAAGGTGGGCCTGAATATAATGATTTCAGGCCCACGTTGGGCCTGATATCATTTTATTTCAGGCCCAAGGTGGGCCTGAAATCACTTAATTTCAGGCCCAGTTTGGGCCTGAATAGCTTCATTTCAGGCCCAACTTGGGTCATCCCTGTCTAATGATATAGGGTTTTCATAATTCCAGATATGGTAGGTCCATCAGTGAGTTTTGCTCAAAACTCACTGATATATCTATATCTAAACTACTACTATAGCATTGGTGATACAACAAGATTAGAGGTTTGGACACCAAAAATATCATCTCCTAGCTCAACCCTGTCTAATGATATAGGGTTTTCAGAATTCCAGATATGGTAGGTCCATCAGTGAGTTTTGCTCAAAACTCACTGATATACCTAAACCACTCCTATAGCATTGGTAAGAGAGCAAGATTAGAGGTTTGGGCACCCAAAATCTCATCTCCTATCTCAACCTTGTCTACTGATATAGGGTTTTCAGAATTCCAGATATTGTAGGTCCATCAGTGAGTTTTGCTCAAAACTCACTGATATACCTAAACCACTCCTATAGCATTGGTGAGACAGCAAGATTAGAAGTTTGGGCACCCAAAATCTCATCTCCTAGCTCAACCCTGTCTACTGATATAGAGTTTTCAGAATTCCAGATATGATAGGTCCATCAGTGAGTTTTGCTCAAAACTCACTGATATACCAAACCACTCCTATAGCATTGGTGAGACAGCAAGATTAGAGGTTTGGGCACCCAAAATCTCATCTCCAAGCTCAACCCTGTCTACTGATATAGGGTTTTCAGAATTCCAGATATGGTAGGTCCATCAGTGAGTTTTGCTCAAAACTCACTGATATACCTTAACCACTCCTATAGCATTGGTGAGACAGCAAGATTAGAAGTTTGGGCACCCAAAATCTCATCTCCTAGCTCAACCCTGTCTACTGATATAGGGTTTTCACAATTTCACTCTGGACTTGAAGTCATTGAGGCCCACCGTGGGTCTGAATTCATTTTATTTTAGGCCCACGATGGGCCTGAAATAATTGTACTTCAGGCCCACCTTGGGCCTGAATCATTTTATTTCAGGCCCACTGTGGGCCTGAAGTCATTTTATTTCAGGCCCACCGTGGGCCTGAAATAATATTTCAGGCCCACCTTGGGCCTGAATAACTCTTATTTCAGGCCCAGGGTCGTTCAATAAAATTAAATACATAATCAATAAAAATAAATATATGTGAATTGTAGAGCCTTGAAAAGTAAATTTAAATACATAATCAATAAAATGCACACGATAAATCTGAAATATATATGATATATAACAAATTTAGTTTTTTTTTATAAATAAAAATAGTTGTAACCTATATTATATTTATAATACATATAAAAAGGGCCGCCTAGGGCCTGAAATCCTTTTATATCAGGCCCAGCAGTCACTCAGCTTTATAGCGTCCCTGGGAGCCTAGTGCTAAGCAATCGTCTTCTAGCTCCAGATTTGTTGTGATTTCAAGGTAGCATGCTTGTCTTGATTGGAGTAGTTGTGGGCGACATCCTCGTCATCGCACTAGTCGAATTGTACGTACCCTAATTTGTAGTTTGTCATTTTAGTTCTTGCTTTCACCTAGGGTTAGCGATAGTTTTCAATAAAAGACTGAATTTGAGGAGGCTCTTTTATGAACGAATTCTAAGTGTCATTTTTGTTTATGTTCATACTTTTTTGTTTGATGGTTGCAAAGTTCGGTATGGGTCGAAAAAGATCAGCTTCAAAGAAAGCTGCTCCCACCAAATCTAAGAAACAGCAACTCCCTGGGGGAAGTCATGAGAAAAAACAGCTGCCAAAACGAAAAATCAAATTGCCTACCCAATATTCAAGTTTTGCCAACAGAGGTCGAAGTAAACGAATGAACTGGAAAAGTAGCCTATGCCATTTCAAAAATTTTATTGATTCTGTTCCACCCACACCAGCACAAGAACAGTTGCTTCGACACACACCCTTTTCTTGGGTCCTCGACCTTCCTGCTAGTTCTTGTGTAAGACCCCAAGTTCAGAACATGTTTGATAATTGGGATGAAGACGAACAGAGCTTTGTATTCCGTGGGAAAAAACTCAATTTCACAAAGGTTGATATATCACTTATTCTAGGCCTACCTGACCATGGAGAGATAGTCCAACTTGATTTGAATGAGGCCTCCAGCCCACTGTACAAGGAGTTTTTTGAAGATTCCAGTTGTTC
Source organism: Boesenbergia rotunda (assembly GCA_024364735.1). Classification (NCBI taxonomy): domain Eukaryota; kingdom Viridiplantae; phylum Streptophyta; class Magnoliopsida; order Zingiberales; family Zingiberaceae; genus Boesenbergia; species Boesenbergia rotunda. The sequence continues at coordinate 64,051 of JAGFNQ010005718.1, forward strand.
TGCACGGCATTTGGAGAAACTGCTAATAAAGTCTACATCCAATGACAAGCTGTACTGTCAGTTGTATATACTCTATTTTTTTAGTGCAGTGCTATTTTGTGGTACTAGCAGCATACTTGTCATTCCTGCCCTATCACTTATTGATTGCGTAGATGATTTTGACAATCTATGAAACTATAATTGATGCAATGTCGTGTACAATTTCATGGCTCCTCAGTTGAGAGCCATTGGAAAGGAGGTGACATTGAGGCATAGACGACATGTAGGTGATTCAACCCAACCGGCCAAGGCTCCCTTGCTCAAGGGATTTTTCAAATATTTTGGCTGTAAGTTAGAGTACATATACCTGCTGATATAATTTGATGATGGATATTATTTACTGATTATAATGATATTGCATGTATGGGTTACTGAACATATTAGTATTGCTGCTCCTGAACATCCTCATAAATTGCCAAGAATACTTCGTTGGACTTGGCCTAAAGCCCACGTTGAGAGTATCAAGAGGATGATAGACCGTGTGGCCACAGATTTAATTATTCTTGATTTAATTCTGTTTGATATAGAGCATGATTTGGTACCTGACTACTCTCCTCCAACTCAACCACCTGAGGTACACTGTGAGGTTTACAGCAGGCACCAGAAGGAAGTCAGGTAGCACAAGGAAGGCAACAGGCCTTACAAAGGGAAGCCTGCGATATATGTATACAAAAACAAGAAGAAATTGAGACCTTACAACACCGATTAAATATAACACTTAAAAGTCTGGAGGAAGCCACAAGTGAGACGGCAACAGCCATCAGTGGCAAGGATCAAATTATTGCTCAGAAAGAAACAATAATTGCAGAGAAGGAGTCCCAACTGAAACAAAAAGATGACATCATTTTTGAAAAGGATAAATTGATTGGTAACTTATATTCGCAGCTTAAAGTACAAGAGGAGCATAATGAAAAGAGGGTAACTGTAAGAGAGAAGATCATACTTCAGTCTAACCAAAGAATCAAGACATTGTATGAACAATTGCAAAGCAAAGGGTCAGATGAAGGTGAGCCACTTGCCAAAAAAAGGAAAATAACTCAGGTCAGACAAGACGACCCACCCAAAGGCAAGGGCAAACAAGTTGTTCAGGATGAGGATGAGGATGAAGATGAAGATGATGATGAAGATGAGGAGGCTCCTGCCCCATTAATCTCAGATACTACAACACAAACAACAAAATCTGAGACCTCCACCCAAACAAACATATCTGAACATCACGCAGCTAAAGCTAAAGAATTTCAAAAGGTCAAAAGCAAAATCTTGAAGAATTCCAGGGCATTTTTTAAGAAGACTAAAGATGCAGAGATTGTTGAAACATTATTAAAGCTTAGTAAATTAAAGTGAGTTAGTTGCTATTGCGTTTGGAAAAATATTGTAAAACATTGATGATTATTGGCATTCATTAATAAAATTTATTCATTCAGAATTTCATTAAGTTGCTTATCTTATTTGCATGTAGGTATGAGTTGAATCCAGTATGGTCCAATGGGACCTTTATATTAGATATGCTATCTTTATTGATAATATTTGATTGGAATGACTACACCACCGGGGATTGCATCAATACATACTGGACTATTCTTGGAAATGAAACAAAAGCGTGTAACTCACCATACCAGCCCTCCATATTCTGTGGGGTGGGGTTTGATGTAAGTCAATTAGCTACTTGTTTTGTTGTTTTTTTCTATGATTTAGTCCACTGACACTTCCTTTTTAATAACCATAGGAACTTTTTGAGGTGATTCACGCTCAGGCTTTTGAACAAACTATTGCTACTGATACGGATAAGCCAATTAGATATATCATCTGTCCTCTAAATAATGCAGATGATCATTGGCATCTAATGGTTATTGACCTCGTGGAAGGTAGTATCCAGGGACGGAGCCAGAAAAATTATACGAGGGGGGCGATTTTTTTTAAATAATCAATTATCAATAAATAAATAAATATATACCACATGGATATACGAAATAATAATAATTTCTATTTAGACACATATATCCTAATTTTCAATAAAAATGCCAAAATAAAATTATAATTTAAAACAACTTTCGTAAAAATAGAAATGTCATTCCAAAATAAAAATGTAATTTAAAATAACTTGCTTACTTGCATAAAAGAGGAGCAACATGTATAATTTTAAAATTTTCAATTTTCCATCCGTAGCATCTTCTGTAGAATTGCTCCGGCTCAGCTCAGCTTTGGATTTAATGAACAATTATATTGATAAAATATAAATCATAATAAACAATTATATTGATAAAATATAAAACTTACTGAGCTTATGAAGAATCCAAGATGATTAGATGAAGAGTTGAAGATGATGTTGAATTGCAATTTCCAACTCCAAGATTTTGAGAAATAGAGATGAAAATTTTGATTTAAGGCTTCTAGCGACGAGCGTCCTTGTCTCCTTGTGTTCTTCAATCTAGGGTTTTTGAAATTGTTTCTCTTTATTCTTTGATCACCACGTCTGACGTCTCTAAAACTTTGAAATTGCAACTTCAGAAATTTGAGAGAGGACTGAGGAGAAATATAATCTAGAAGTTTTGATTTTTTTTTCTCCCTTCTCATCATACGCCGCTACCGCTTGGAGCTTCGACGTTTTGGATAACGCCCTGGGTTTCGAACGAGAGACGATATGTTTAATTTTGGACGCCGCTTGCTGCTTGCACCGTTTTATTACTTTTTTTAAATAAAATTTTATTGGTAAGAAATAGCTATTAACTTTACCTTAAAAATTAAGGGATAATCAATAATTTTATATTAAATATTATTATAGTAAAGAAGCGGTGGGTTGGTGGCTGAGTGAGAAGGGAAAGGGAATTGTTTAAAATTTATATTGAAAAGGAAAGATAATAAATAATTTTATATTAAGAATTAAAAGTAGTACACGGAATGTACGTAATTGAGGGGGGCGGTGGCCCCCACCGCCCCCCCCCTTGACTCCGTCTCTGGTAGTATCCATCATTATAATTCTCTCGGCGCCACAGAAGGGTACACTGCCCAATTTGAAAAAATTGTAAGTTTTCTATTTCATAGATAAACTTAAAAAAAAGTTTCATACCAATATAATTATTACTAATGTCATATCTGTGTAGGTGGCGTTTTTCAAAAATTTGAACAGGTCTTATTACAAGACATGGAATAAAGGATTGCCTTCCATATCTGGGACAGAGTTTAATAAAATTGTTGTACAAGGACCCACCCAAAGCAGATCGTAAGAGGATGTTTATTTTTGTTAAAAACAACAATGCATTTCATGGTTGGATTTATAAGATGACAACAATGTGAATATTGGTTTTTCAGATTGGATTGTGCATTTTTCATGATGCGGTATGCAGAAAGTCTAGTTTTTCAAAGATCTACAGATTTTACCCAAAAGAAAATGAAAAATTATCGATTTCAGGTGGGATATAAAATAATGAGAGACAAGTGCTGGAAGCTAAATCTGTAAATAGTTTTTTTGTTGATACTATGCATATGTAATTGTGATCACAAACATTGTATATTTGTAATTATACAATCCATGTACTCCTTTTCAAATTAATGAAACTTTGCTTCAGATCATTGTTTTTGTCTCATATATAATCTGTAATCTGTAATTGTTGTGGAACCCATCAGTAATATTGAACCTTGCTTTTGCTATAATCATTTGAATTCAGGACCACAGTGGGCCTGAAATAAAAGCATTTTAGGAAACCCACTCAGGGCCTCAAACAAAATGATTCAGTTGTATAATGTAAGTTTAATGACAAACAATATATGTTTGTAGTTATAATGTATGTAAACCATTTTGATACTCCAATGGAGCATTGCTTTCGATCCTTGTTATTGTGTAATCTCTAATCTCTAATCTGTCATCTTGTCGATACTATAAGTAATATTGAATCTTACTAGTACACTACCCTAATTTTAAATCACAGCCCACGTTGGGCCTGAAATGAGATTATTCAGGCCCAGCGTGGACCTGAAATGAGATTATTTCAGGCCCAGTGTGGGCCTGAAATAATCTCATTCAGGCCCACGCTGGGCCTGAAATGATATTATTTCAGGCCCAGTATGGGCCTGAAATAATCACATTTCAGGCCCACTATGGGCCTGAAATAATTCCATTTCAGGCCCAAGCTGGGCCTGAAACAATAATGTTCAGGCCACGCAGGGCCTGACACAATAATCTCATTTCAGATTTCAAATAATTCAATATTAGAATGATTAAATATTTTATATAAATATACATGTTGTGAAATTATTTTTAATATTAAACAAAAAGGAGAGTACCTACATAGACATTGCATACCACAATTTAATTCCATCCACATCATTACCTCATATTTTCAGAATCTGGCACAGCAGGAGGTTTATTTTATAGACCTATGATATTTTGATTTCTCAAAACTCATTACCAATAGTTATAGTTTAGATAGCTAGGAGATGGTATTTTTGGTCTCCAAACATAGTCCTAATGATCATACAGTATCAGTTGGCACAGCACAATGAATCAACAAAGCAAACAAACAGAGGGTCTCAAATGACAGATATTCACAAACCATAGGACTTCAGGACTTCAAGACCTGAAATAACATTATTGTGGGTTTCAAAATCCGAAAACTTCACAACTGCTCAATTCTGCTTACATAAATTTACACAAGAAGAAATGTATCATAATATTGAAATACTTCTTCAAGTCACAACATTAACAACAACTAGTTTTTTTACAATACTATAGCTGTACAATATACAAAATATATACATTCAGTTATCCTCCATACAAAATATACACTTCAATCAGAAAATTGGGTCACTACATATACCAATTAACTCAAGACCTTGGGCCTGGCGGCATTCTACATGTCCTTTTATTATGACCAAGTTGTTTGCACCGGCTGCATTTTAGTTTGACCTTGCCATTGTGTCTGGACTCTATCTGTGCCTTCTTTTGTCTACCAGGCTGCACAAGGCTACGGGGACATAGCACTGTAATGTCGTTTATTCCAGTAGGTCAAAACTGCTTGCTTCTACAAGGGAAAATACGATCCATGTAAACTCACTTCCAAGTTTCAGAATAAAAATAATGCTCACAATATGGGAGTGTATCCATGTTCCTATGAATGATTACGACAATAGCATGTGAGCAAGGAAGTCCTGAAATTTGAAACTCCCCACAATGACAAAACTTTTTTTCCAAATCAACAATGTATGAAGTGCCCCATGTTTCTACTTCCATTTCTGATTGAGAGTAAGGGTGAACCTTATAAGTTCTTGCTTTCTCTCTCCTTGAATCCATTTCATTTGTAGCATAAGTTGTCAAAGCAAGATGCCATTTAGAGACTTCCTCTCTACGGTTATAGAACCATTGAGCAACTTTTCTTCTTGTATTATCAATTAACCTGTTTATGGGAAGCTCACGTGTAGACTTGAACAAAGCATTTAAGCTCTCCACATAATTCGTGGTAAGCATTCTGTACCTTCTCCCTGTAAAGTGTGCATTTGCCCACCTTTTAGGGTCAATGTTGTGAAGCCACTTATGGGCAACTGGATATTTTTCAAGCATTGTCTGCATTATCATATCATATTGGAGTGTTGTGTTCGCTCGTGCTGCTGCCCAAAACAAACATACAGCAGCTCTACTTCCAGTATCAGTTACCATATTACAACACATGTGGTGGCAACAAAAGGCATGATGCGCATTTTGGTAGACTTTTCTAACTGCTGATATAATGCCCCGATGTCTATCTGATACTATGGTGATTGAGTGATCATCGACACCAAAGAACCTCTTTGTATGCTCTAAAAACCAATCCCATGCAGACCCACATTCAACTTCAGCTATTGCGAAGGCAACTGGAAGAACATTGTCATTACCATCAATCGTCGTTGCAATCAACATTACTCCCGGATACTTTCCTCTTAGGTGTGTGGCATCAATTCCAATAAGTCTACGCAAATAAGACTTGAACACCCTTCGGCAAGCACCAAAAGCCCAAAAACACCGCTGGAACTGATTGTCACCATTCCTGCATAGTGCCACATACGTTTCAGGATCTCTAGCTCTTAACTCATGCAGATATTGTGGAAGATCTCTGTAAGCCTCATCATAATCTCCAACAACCTTTTTCAATGCTTTCTCCCTAGCTATGTATGCTTTTCTGTATGATATGGTCACTCCAAATCTAGCTTTAATATTTGATATAATCATACTTGGTTTATATTGTTCATTATTAAGAAATTGCTCTTCAACAAAAGAAGCAACAAATGATGAAGAGCATGCATGATGATCAGCACTTTCCCTAACAGTTCCGCATTGGTGTTCCTTTATATATTTTGTAACAGTGAACTCTACTTCCCCCTTGCTACTACTCTCCATGTACATGGTTGGTTGAAGCACACTGCTTTAACTCTATTTTTTCGGGTGTAAACTGGGTTATATCTCATATGCTTAACCATGGCATGTTTGACAAATGCATTCTTGAATTCTTCTCTAGATGGAAATATCTGCCCTACAAAAAACTCATGCCCATCTCTTGCCTCTACCTCTCCAATTGGCCCAGCAAGCAATCGAGAATTTAAAATATAAGGATCTTCAGCTAATGGAAACTCCTCCTCTAAGTCACTGTACTCATTTGGGAGGAATTCATATTCCTCAATCTGCATATCATCGGCTTGAAATTCTAGTACACTTGTAATGGATTCTAATTCATCTGCATTCCGAATTTCAATTCCTTCCTCCCCACTCCAGGTTGGCTCAAAGAATTCAACAACTCTTATAGAAGAATTCAAACCCTCATCTTCTATATTAGTTGCTTCTTCATTTAGATCAATTGTCAAATTCCTTGTAATTTCTTATTCATTCCCCATGACAGCATTATCATCAAGAGTATTCCATATTTCAGATAGAATTTCGTCAACAACATTATCATCCCTGAAAAAAAAATTACAATTACATTTTGCAAACTTTGAAAATCATAATCAAGGACCTAGGAAGGCCTGAGGGCCTGAAATATTTTGATTTCAGACCCTCACAGGGCCTGAAATCATTATATTTCAGGCCCAGTGAGGGCCTGAATATAATGATTTCAGGCCCTACGAGGACCTGAAATCATATTATTTCAGGCCCTTGGAGGGCCTGAAATCTTTTTATTTCAGGCCCTCACTGGGCCTGAAATCAGTATATTTCAGGCCCTTGGAGGGCCTGAATTATATTGATTCAGACCCTCAAATCCAATGATTTCAACACCTATAAGGGCCTGAAATCTTTTCATTTCAGGCCATGGGAGGACCTGAATTCCTTTTATTTCAGGCCCTTCCAGTGCCTGAAAATAACATATTTCAGTCCCTCCTAGGGCCTGAAATCTAATGATATCATGCACTCCTAGGGACTTGCCTCCTTTAATTTCTGGCCCTTCTAGGGCCTGATATGGTAATATATCACCCCTAGGTCGAATTCAAGTATTTATTTATCTTAAGTTTAACAAATTTCAGAGAGCCCTTATTATGTAATGCATATCACCCTTAGACTCCTCCAAACATAAAAATTGTAGCAAGAGTTGATAAGTATAAAACTAGGTCTGATACCATATCAAATATGACAATCATACGTACATTACTATTTCTATTTGTTACCAATCTGTTGCTTGCTTTTTCTCCTTCAACACCTATCTTCCTCAGCTACCTTGATGAATTTAGTTGTGCAAGGTCGAAATATATATGTACCCTCGTGATGATTCGACTTGTGCAAGGTAGTAATATATATAGGCTGAGAAAATTTCCACTACCTGGCCATCCGAACCACAAATTATTATTTTACTGCAAAAGTGGTTCGGATGTCTCGAAAATATGAATGGAAAAGGTATTTTGTGGCGGCAAGGGTATAATAGGAAGTTCACTTAAAGGGTTACGCCCTTTGGTAAAATAGAAACCATGGTACGCCCTTTGGTAATTTCCAATTATTACGTACGCCCTTTGGTAAATTGTCAATCTTTCTTTGGACTGGTTCAATTGGCCCCGCCAAAATAGTAGTGCATCCATTGATATATTTAACTGTGAAAACACAATAACTAGTTGATAGATTTAGTCAGGTCGATGCTTGGAAACACTATCCCTAGAGAGGAAGGCAAGTTTTGGACAAAGACCCACACGTGAGACTTACCTTACGGTCCCGAAGATAAATCAAACCAATTGAATAGCAAAATTACACCTAAAGTCTAGCCCAATCCATCTCTATTTTCTAGATTCATCCCAACCTTCTAAGGGAGGAGGGGCTCCCACTAGTGGCGATTGCAGGAGTGGGTATTGTTGCAGTATTTTTTGTACCACCTTAGAAATCAATTGATTGATATTTTCTTATGTCATGGCCACTACATTGTCGTGGTTCTCTCACCGACAGAGTCATGGTTGTAAGCAATTCTTTTAGTGTTAACCATCAAAGTGTCTTGGATTAGATTTTCCACCGACGACACCAATTTATTCCGGCTAAATACCATGAATAGTCAAGCCACTAGTCAATGAACTGGTTGATGTGCGCGCTCTCTAGAGATCGTCGGTGAGGAGGATGAGAGGATCTAAAAAAACACTTCAATAGAGAGTTAGAATGGAGCCAGGGAGGAATCACAGTAGGTCAGTCTGACTCTCAAGTTAGGGTTTAGTTGAGGTATGAATCTAGAGGAGGAAGAAGAGGAAGAAAGAGAGCTTAGTGGAGCCTACGAGAGAGCCTCCTTCGCTTAACTTCTTTAGTATTTATATAGTTTTCAGAAGATCATCTCCACGTCATACGTTGCATTCTCATTCATCATTCTCATATAAGCTAGTGAAGACACTAGGTCCGACAATTGTTAGCTGCCTACCCATTCACCAAGCATCACATGTTTGGAGGGCATCTACGAGACCAAATCTAACAACCAGTATTTGACCACCTCTTCTTTCATCAAGTGCCATGTGTTCCAAAATATTTGTAGTGTTGTCCACATCTCCCAGGAAAAATGATCTTATCAATGAGGTGATTATGCTGCCTCCTTATCCACAGATCCTTCACATGTTTACAATGGGCCCCGTAGAGTGTGGATCCAATCGAGGATGGATGAGGAAATGATGTTGATGTTGAATGACCTTGAGGATAGGAAAAGTTGACGACCGAGGCCGAGACAAGGAGGATATTAGGATCCGAGGCCGAGCCAAGGAGGATATCGACGACTAAGGTTGAGGCATGGAGGATGTCGGCTATTGAGGTCGAGTCAGGAGATATGTTAGGATCTAAAGTTGAGTTGGGGACGATGTCAAGATATGATGCCAAGGCATGGGTGATGTCAGGATCTGATGTTGAGGCATGGATATGTCAGGATTCGAGCTCGAGACAGAGAAGTTGTCAGGTTCTGAGGCCGAGGTAGGGAGGATATTGGGATTTGGAGCCAAGACAGGAGCGATATCAGCGACTAAGGCTGAGCTAGGGATGATGTAGGCGATTAAGGTCAAATCTTAGTAGTTGTTGTTGGACCGTTGGTAGATCGGCAAGAGGGGGTGAATTGCCTTACAAGTTAGAAACTTGATCTTTTACAAATGCTTACAAAGATAGATGTTAGTTGTAGTAGTTAATTAAAAACATAAAGCAAAATAAAAGCGACTAGTAAGAGACATAGAAGGTTTACTTGGTTGCAACCTGGGTGTTTGCTAATCCAAGGCAATGAAAAGCGCACTTAATCAGATCTCCTTCGTTGTAGGTGGGGTAGCCTCTTACATACTTTAAACAACACAGAAAAAGACTAGGAAAATTGAGTACAATAGTTGATGTCTAAACCTAGCTTCTAGGGGTTATCTATAGCCCAAAAATCAAAGTGAATATTGTGTTGGCGTGGCCCTAAGGCACCTCAGTTGTGATCTGAGGTGCCTCAGATGAATAGATCTTCATCCACATCGTCAACGGACACTCAGCAATAAACTTTGATCAGAGGGGCCTCAGTTCCGACCTGAGGCGCCTCAGTTCTGACTTGAGGCGCATCAAGGTTAATCTAAGGCACCTCAGTTCTGTTTGAGCGCAGAACTCAGCTTTGCAGCTGAGACGCCTCACTCATCAAGTAAGGCGTCTCCGATAGGTCAAAGTCAACATCTATGTTGACTTTGACATTTTCGTCCTTCCACTTGGGTGATTTCTGGCCAACCAGAGTTAGGCTCACCCGAACCTAACTCTGGCCTTTTGCCTCGAACGAGCTTCCTCCCCGGCTTCGCGTCCCTCGGATGCCGTGCACGCCCTTCTCGCTCCACCGGTGTGTTGGATCGAGAAAACCGATAGAGGGGGGGGTGAATATCGAAAATTGTTCGGAATTTCGTAAAGAGCAATTGCACAGCGGAAGTAAAAATAACCACAACACAGAGACACAGTCGATTTTACTTGGTTCGGAGCCTGTGTCGACTCCTACTCCAAGGCCCACGGTCGTTGACCGTTTACTTTGGGCAATTCTATATGAAGCGCAATAATAGTTACAGAATTTGGTTACAAAGTACGTGCACGAAAATAATAATAATGAATTGCACTCTTCGTTACCGACGTCCGGAGTGTATTGACTTTTTCGGGGCAGCGGGACATCGTCGGCTCGAGTTGGAGTGTTTCCGGAGCAAGGCATGAGCGTAGAAGAGCTTTGAGGCGTTTAGAGAATTGATACTTCGAAGCCTTGGTCGAGGGCCCTTTATATAGGGCCAGGGGGCGCCCGGGACGTCGGGGGCGCCCCCCACGTGTCCTTTGATCCGGTTCAATCTCGGTCAGCGTCTGATCCCCTTATCTTCGGGATCCGCTTTGACCGGGGCGCCCGGAGCGCTCGGGGCGCCCGAGTTGACCGGGTCAAATCTTATCTTCTGGCTTCGAAGGCTTCTAGTCCGAGGCATGCACATGGGGCGCCCGGGACGCTGGGGGCACCCGGGAACAGCGGGGGCGCCCGGGAGCACGGGGGCGCCCGGGAGCACGGGGGCGCCCGGGAGCACGGGGGCGCCCGCAGGTTGTACTGTCGAAGTGCGCTTCTTGTTTGTGTGTTTTGTGTTCACCTTGGGGGCGCCCGGGACACTCCGGGCGCCCTAGTCAGCTGTTGCCTCGCTCCTTTGAGGCTCTCTGAGCTGCAGACACTCGTTCCTTCGGTCCTGCATCCAGGGTTAGTCCAAAACACAACAAAACAACAAGTGGTTAGTTTATACAGCCTTAGCTGTCTTGGTTCTGACTTTGGGTCTCCAAAATGGAGCCCTAGGTCGAACCGAAGCCTACTGTTCCCTCGACGGGGAACGCGTCCTCACCTACTCCTCTCGGGAGAATTTACCTGATGCCAACCGTTCCTCTGGTTGGACTATTGCCTGACGGTCCTTTGCCAGATCTTGGATACCGAGCTATCCTTCGCCTGGTGCCTAGCAGTCCTTCGCTAGGTCTTGGTGACTAGCAGCCCTTCGCTAGTTGCCTAGCAGCCCTTCGCTAGGACTTGGTGACTAGCAGCCCTTCGCTAGTTGCCTAGCAGCCCTTCGCTAGGACTTGGTGCCTAGCATCCCTTCGCTAGGACTTTGTATCCTGTCATTCCTTCGCCAGGTGCCTAGCAGCCCTTCGCTAAGACTTTTCCTGCACACTTGAGTAACATTGTTAGATCACCAATAGTACTTAACTTTGAATCCTTTGCCAATATCAAAACAAGGTTCGATATGGTGCTTTCTGCACCAACAATCTCCCCCTTTTTGATTTATGGCAACACAATTCAAAGTTAAGTAAAAACTTATAATATTTAAGCACGACAGTTAAAATTAATCAATTTGAGCAGAGTAAACAACCAATGTAGTCAGTTAAAATTAATCAATTTGAGCAGAGAAAACAACCAATGTAGTTTTGACCTAAGAAATTCATCAAAAAAAAATTTTATTAACATACTAACTTTAACATATTAACATACTTAACTTTGACTGACCTTTCCTCCCCCTTTGACATATATCAAAAACAAACATGGGTGAACAAGGTATCTAATAGGGAGTTTTGAGTTTTACCAAAATAGTAAAGGAGTTTAAAAACATAGTTTTCAAGAAAAACATTAAGTAATGGATTTCATAATTAAAAAAAATGATGTTCAAAGTAATAGATGTTTTGAAAATACATGAAGCTCCCCCTTAATGTTACAACTCTTCTCCTTATATTTTAGAGAAAGCTTGCAAAAACTTGCAACATAGTTTTTCAAAAAATCTTTACTTAGAGACATTTGTCAAAATTTTTAAAAAGTTTTTGCTCAGACAAATTTACTAAGAAAAAAATTTTACTTAGAAAAAACATGTACTTAAAAACGTTTGAAAGATTTAGACATACTTAAAAAATTTGAAGCACTAGAAATACTTGAAAGCACTTGAAGTAGTTTGAAATTTTAACAGCACTTAGCGCTTAAAAACAATTTGAAGTACTTAAAAATTTTGCTTTACTTTTGAAAAAGAGATAAAAGTTTAAATGAAGAAAAAATTCCTTTCTCTCTTTCTTGCTCTTCCCCTGGAATATATTTTGAAGTAAGTTTGTATATCAGAGCCTATGAGTTTTGAAAACATAAAAATATTTGTAGGCAGGTCTTTGAGAAGATTCACGTGCTTAGAACATTATTGCCTTGAAAAGTATTAGTACTTTTGAAAACATTATATAGAAGTACTTTTAAAAGATAGTATGTCTTTTTGAAAATAGAAGTACTTTTGAAACAAAATGTTATGAGAAGAATGTTATGCATTTTGAAAACATAATATTTTACTTGACCAGGTTTCTTTTCCAGTCTGACACAATCCTAGGAACCCTTGTTAACTACAAGGACATTTTCCTAAGTGTCCTGGAAATTCTCAAGATTCAAGCAAATATTACTTCTAAAGGTATTTCAAAAATGATTTACTAAACCATATTTTTAACGGCAAATTACTTGTATTTTCAAAAGAATTTTGAAAACTTAATGTATTAAAACATATTATTTTGAAATGTTCAATAATTCATTTAATTTAACCTCCCCCTAAATTTGATATAATCTTTGAAAGCTTGTTGACCACAAGTATTCTTCCTCTAAGTCTTTAGGGTTCAGTTCAGATCAAAGGAATTTATGTAACAATTTCAAAACAAATAATTACCAAAAAAAATATTTCAGAAATTCTTCTTTTGACTCAAACTCCCCCTAAATTTGACACATCCTAGGAGTCCTTGTAGATCATGAAGTGGACCTTCCTCTGTGTCTTTAGGGTTTATTAAAATCAAAAGAATAATTTTGAATAACCTTCTGAGTATGATAACTTTCAAGGAGATACATTTTTGAAAATAGTTTTCGAAAAATATTTTGAAATGATGATAATTTTCAAATAGATAGTAGTATACGAAGGTTTTTGAATCAATTTTTGAAAACCTTATCGAGATGATAATAAGATTTAGAGCATAAGGTTTTTGAAAAACAATTTAAATTTTTGAAAAGTATTAAAAGAAACTCCCCCTGTATCTGACACAGTCTGACTTTTATCTAAGTTCCTTAAGGAACTTTAGTGTTGACCAGGTTTGACTATGTTGACTAGGGTTTGACTGTGTTCCCCAAGCTTGACTCAGTTGACTATGTTTTACCAATCAATAACTAAACCAAACAAGATTCTATTTAAAATGGGTCTATTTTAACATGAAATTCAATATTTAAAAAATTAAGATGAAAAGGAGGGTACAGTAAACTGAATTAATTTGAAAAATTTTGAATAACTTTTGCAAACCTTTTTATTTATTTAAAAGGATAGTGAATTATGCTTTTAGGTCCTAGATGTCTCACCCAGTTCTACATGATCAAGCATGTTAACCTTATGGGTTTTTCTTTGAATAGAAGTAAGGATTTTACTTTGAAGAGTCATGATTAATTTTGAAAAATTGAATCAACTTTGAAAACCATTTTAATGAATTTTAACTTTATTTTGGAAAAAGTAGTTGAGTCTAAGATCAATTGAAATTTGTGTTAGATTTGAATTTGACAAGAAGTAACTTGAATTTGAATTTCAAAAATTGGCTTCCAGGTCTTGGCTTTGTGTTAGATTTGAATTTGACAAGAAGTAACTTGAATTTGAATTTCAAAAATTGGCTTCCAGGTCTTGGCGAGGCACTAGGCCTTCTTTGGCCGTAGCCTTATTGGATCATCAACCCTTTCCTAGACAAAGCCTTTTAGTGAAATTTCATCTTCAAAATTACTTTTTGATAAATTCTGGTCTAACTAGTTTGGGTCTTGGATCGGTAGCTTCGGCTAGTTCCGCCAAGATGGCTTCCCTAACGTACTATCATCTCACCGCCACCCAATACTATGTTGTTCAAATTTCAGTTAAACTGTTTTATCCTTAAACTAATCAATCCTAATTCAAAAAAAAATAAAAATGAAATAAAAAGAAACATACAATTAAAGCAAAAAAATATCTAAGTTACATCATAATCGTAATAATATTCTGGATTATCAAAAACAGCAATATTATGAATTTCTAACACATTAGCCTTATAAGATTCAATCATATTATTCATGGTAAATAATGGATTTTCAAATACTGTAAATTTACCTTTTGATTCCCGGTTGGGAATCTCCCCCTTTATTCTAGCCATCTTTCTTTTGTTTGATTGTTCTTTCGGCATCTTGTAGTGGTCGTGAGCCATCCGGACCTGCTTCCGATGATCCCCTTCTTCGTCGTCAGATTCTGAGTCTGAGTCGGACTCAGGTACAGGTTGAATCTTCTTCTTTGGTGGTTCTCTTGGAGTTTTCCCTGCAATAAAAACTATACCTTCCTCGACCATTGCAGTATCAACTTGATTATTTAACCCTAATTTAAGAGAAGATTTGAAATTGGTTACCATTTTTGTCTCAGTCAACTCGTCGTCTAATTCTGGTTCGATTTCGTCGTCGGGTGTCGAGTCCGTCTCAGCTACTTGTTCTTGAGCTTCTAAGATCTCAACATCGGAGCTCTCTTCGTGTAGACTGATTAGCTTTTCCCACATTTCTTTGGCACAGTTGTAGGATCCGACCCGCTTCAGTTCTTCTTTGGTCAGGCCACATTGTAAGATTACTGTTGCCCTGGCATCAGTCTCGATCTTCCTCAAAGTTGGTTCGTCCAATTTGTCCTAAGCGAGTGCTATCCCATCTTCTGTGGGGAATTTAAACCCCGTTTGGATTATCAACCAAAGTTCCAGATTGGCCTTCAGGTGAGATTCCATTAGACTTCTCCAGGAGTTGAAATTTTCGCCAGAGAAAAGTGGTGGACGGGCACTGTTCCATTCTTGATTGGCCATTTAAAACGATCTCTTGCACACAAAAGAAACAACAGAAATGTACCAAGACTTGGTCTTGGATTAGTAGTGCGGGAGAGAGAGAAAAATTAGCCTAAGAAAAACTATTGCACAAATTTCGAGGTAGATTAATAAAAAAAATTTATGTCAAAATTTTTTTGAAAATGTTATTTTACCAATTTTGATTAATGATAAACAGTAAGACTTTAATGTTTGGGAAAAATTTGCTCAGATTAAGATAGCACGATTTTTGAGAAAAAATAATATTAAAATAATAATAAAAAGTTTATGACAAATTTTCAAAAGTTGATTATTTTAACAATTCTAACTTATGGTAAAAAAATGAGAATTCAAAATCCACCTACAGATATTTTTTATTTTAAAATAAAAGGACGGAAAAGATCGAGTGGTGTTAATTAAAAAAAGAAAAGAAATAAAATAAAATAAAAAAATTTCGTAAATCTGAAAAACTTTCAAACTGGTAGTTGCACGAAGTTTGAACTACCCCGCTCTGATACTACTTGTTGGATCGAGAAAACCGATAGAGGGGGGTGAATATCGGAAATTGTTCGGAATTTCGTAAATAGCAATTGCACAGCGGAAGTAAAAATAACCACAACACAGAGACACAGTCGATTTTACTTGGTTCGGAGCCTGTGTCGACTCCTACTCCAAGGCCCACGATCGTTGACCGTTTACTTTGGGCAATTCTATATGAAGCGCAATAATAGTTACAGAATTTGGTTACAAAGTACGTGCACGAAAATAATAATAATGAATTGCACTCTTCGTTACCGACGTCCGGAGTGTATTGACTTTTTCGGGGCAGCGGGACGTCGTCGGCTCGAGTTGGAGTGTTTCCGGAGCAAGGCACGAGCGTAGAAGAGCTTTGAGGCGTTTAGAGAATTGATACTTCGAAGCCTTGGTCGAGGGCCCTTTATATAGGGCTAGGGGGCGCCCGGGACGTCGGGGGCGCCCCCCACGTGTCCTTCGATCCGGTTCAATCTCGGTCAGCGTCTGATCCCCTTATCTTCGGGATCCGCTTTGACCGGGGCACCAGGAGCGCTCGGGGCGCCCGAGTTGACCGGGTCAAATCTTATCTTCTGGCTTCGAAGGCTTCTGGTCCGAGGCATGCACATGGGGGCGCCCGGGACGCTGGGGGCGCCCGGGAACAGCGGGGGCGCCCGGGAGCACGGGGGCGCCCGGGAGCACGGGGGCGCCCGCAGGTTGTACTGTCGAAGCGCGCTTCTTGTTTGTGTGTTTTGTGTTCACCTTGGGGGCGCCCGGGACACTCCGGGCGCCCTGGTCAGCTGTTGCCTCGCTCCTTTGAGGCTCTCTGAGCTGCAGACACTCATTCCTTCGGTCCTGCATCCAGGGTTAGTCCAAAACACAACAAAACAACAAGTGGTTAGTTTATACAGCCTTAGCTATCTTGGTTCCGACTTTGGGTCTCCAAAATGGAGCCCTAGGTCGAACCGACGCCTACTGTTCCCTCGACGGGGAACGCGTCCTCACCTACTCCTCTCGGGAGAATTTACCTGATGCCAACCGTTCCTCTGGTTGGACTTTTGCTTGACGGTCCTTTGCCAGGTCTTGGATACCGAGCTGTCCTTCGCCTGGTGCCTAGTAGTCCTTCGCTAGGTCTTGGTGACTAGCAGCCCTTCGCTAGTTGCCTAGCAGCACTTCGCTAGGACTTGGTGACTAGCAGCCCTTCGCTAGTTGCCTAGCAGCCCTTCGCTAGGACTTGGTGACTAGCAGCCCTTCGCTAGTTGCCTAGCAGCCCTTCGCTAGGACTTTGTATCCTGGCATTCCTTCGCCAGGTGCCTAGCAGCCCTTCGCTAAGACTTTTCCTGCACACTTGAGTAACATTGTTAGATCACCAATAGTACTTAACTTTGAATCCTTTGCCAATATCAAAACAAGGTTCGATATGGTGCTTTCTACACCAACACGGTGTACTCTTCTGCAATCTTTGCGTCTATCGGATGCACCGAGCCCGTCGGCTACCTTCCCCGTGTCATCCTTCTCATCTTCTGTGTCTTTCGTTCGACTTCTTGCGCTTCTAAGCTCCTGCACACTTAGACATAGAGATCAAAATAAACCAGGACCTAACTTGACTTTGTTGATCACATCAAAAACAACCCGGGATACTTACAATCTCCCTCTTTTTGATGTGCATCAACCCAAGTTAAGTTAGGGTAAACCAAATAAGAAAATAACAGTGTTTATTTGAAACAATAAAATAAATATTGCAAGTTAACACTAGAGATAGTGCAATTAACACAAGAAAATTTTAATTTGATCACCTCCCCCTTAACTTATACTTCACTATTCTCCCTCTTTCATCACATTAAAAAAAATTAATATCAGATAATCAAAAAAACATTTATAAAACAAAATCAATTCAATATTGATTTAGGAACTCAATATAAGTTTCTACCTACAGGATTAATTAAGAATTTCGAAGGAATATAATTCTTGGACACTTGAATTGATTTAGGAACTCAATATAAGTTTCTACCAACAGGATTAATTAAGAATTTCAAAGGAATATAATTCTTGGACACTTTAATAATCTGACCCCTATGGTTCCTAGCATACCAATTAAAACCTCCATTATAAAAATTCTTTTTAGGAGAGAAATTTGAACTTACACATGCATAATCATTTTCTAATTTTGCTACTTGTTCCTTTAATCTCTCATTTTTCATGTTTTAAAAAATCATACATTTCTAACGGACATGAATGAGCTAATTTCTTTTTTAAATCTATATTCTTTGTCCTTAATTTACACAGCGATTTAAATAGGGATCTAATACCGCAGTGTAGTTTATCTGGAGGAAGCTTGCATACCTCACTTACCATATCATCGTGTTTGAAACTGGACACTCCCCCTTCACTGCTTCTTTCTCCTATTGAGTCTCCCCCTTCATCGATGCTCATGTTGGAGGTGGATGCTCCGTCATCCTCTTCTTGATGACTTGTCATTAGTGCAAGTCTGGCGTAGGCCTCGATCTTAGATTCATCGGAAGAAGAGTCGTCTCATGTTGCTTTTAGACTTTTATGTTTGGACTTGTTCTCTTTCTTCTTGTTCTTGAGTTTTGGACATTGTTCCTTTATGTGACCTTCCTCATCACAGTGGTAGCATCTAAATTGTCTCTTTCTTAGATAGCGTTTTTTCCCTGCATCTTAGAGAATTTGTTAGACTTAAACAATTTATTTAGCTTTCTTACCATAAAAGTCGTTTCTTTGTCATCCGCTAAAGATTTCGAATCCAGATCAGTTCTCCTCACGTTCAGGGCAATATTGTCCATCTTTTTCTTTCTCGATCCTGCACATCGAGATTCATGTAATTCAAAAATGGAAAACATCTCGTCAAGGATACTTACCTCCAGGTCCTTTGAGATATAGTAGGCATCTACTATTGAACTCCACTCCTGGGTTCGTGGAAAGGCATTGAGGGTGTACCGGCTTGAATCGCGATTCAATACTAATTTGCCGAGTTGGGTGAATCCGGAGACCAATTCTTTGATCTTTGCTTGAAGCTCAGCCACCGTCTCTCCTTCCTTCATTCACAGATTAGTCAGTTGATTTCGAAGAAGATCTTTCCTTGCTGACTTGGCTTCTGACGTGCCCTCATGAAGTTCTAGGAACTTTTCCCAGAGTTCTTTTACGGAGTGGTAGCTTTCGATTCGGTTGACTTCTTGAGGAGGAAGAACCGACAATAGGTGGAACTCTGCCTTGGCGTTAGCTACTTAATCTGATTGTTGCTTCTTGCTCCAGAGATGTGTTTCTTTTACCTTATCATCCTCACCTATGGGCACTTCAAAATCATATTTTATTGTTAGTAATATCTCAAAATCAGTCCTAAAAAATACCTTCATCTTCTTTTTCCATATGACGAAGTCTCCCTCGAATTTGGGCGGTTGAATGCTGGATCCGGCCATCGTCTAATTGTTTTATCATGCAGTGAGTCCTTCAAAAGTGAAACTTGCTCTGATACTAATTGTTGGACCGTTGGCAGGCCGACAAGAGGAAAGTGAATTGCCCTGCAAGTTAGAACCTTGATCTTTTGCAAATGCTTACAAAGATAGACATTAGTTGCAGCAGTTAATTAAAAACATAAAGCAAGATAAAAGTGACTAGTAAGAGACACACAAAATTTACTTTGTTACAATTAGGGTGGTTGATAATCTAAAGCAATGAAAAGTGCACTTAATCAGATCTCCTTCGTTGTAGGTGGGGTAGCCTCTTACAGACTTTGAACAGCACAGAAAAAGACTAGGAAAGTTGAGTACAAGAGTTGATGTCTAAACCTAGCTTCTAGGGGATATTTTATAGCCCAAAAATCAAAGTAAACGTTGCGCTGACGTGGACCTGAGGTGCCTCAGTTGTGATCTGAGGCACTTTAGATGAATAGAATTTCATCCATGGCGCCAATGGTCACTTAGCGATAAACTTTGATCTGAGACGCCTCAGTTTGGACCTGAGGCACCTTAGTTCTGACTTGAGGCACCTCAGATTTAATCTGATGCGCCTCAATTCTATTTGAGCGTAGAACTCAGCTTTGTGGCTGAGGCGCCTCTCTCATCAACTTTTCCATCCTTCTTCCGCTTGGCTGATTTTTGGCCAACCAAAGTTAGGCTCACCCGAACCCGACTCTGGCCTTTTGCCTCGAACAAGCTTCTTTCCCGGCTTCTTGTCCCTCGAACGTCGCACACGGCCTTCTCGCTCCACCAATGTACTCTTTCACACTCTTCGTTGTTAGAAACGGATGGCTAGAGAGGGGGGGTGAATATAGCCAATCACTTTGACTTTAAACACTTATGAAGATTCTGCAACTCAGAATCAATAGCACAGCGGAAAGAGTAGAAAATAGAGTGTGCAGAAAACTAAAATGAAAGCAAAACAAACACAACTAGCAAGATCGCTAACAAGGAGGGTTTACAAGGTTCGGGGATAACTTGCCCCTACTCCTTGGCGTGCCCTTAAGGTGGGCGATCCCTTGATCGTCGGCAGATCAAGCCCCGGTTAACACCGGATAGAAGACAACCTCCTTCTCAGTGGAGAAACCTCTCCACAGTGTTTCAATCACAAATATATGTTTAAGCTCAATGAAACAATAGGAAGGATCTTACTCAAGCACTCAGCAAAGACAAGAACACAGCAAGCTTTCCCGAGCTCCACCCAGCGGCGATCTCACGCAAGGAACCCTTCCTCGTGTCTTCCCGCTGTTGGACTCCAAGCCTCTTGTTCTCTCCTTCAAGCGCTCAAGTAATGGTTGCTTCAAGAATACAGTAGCTTGCTCAAGGTGATGAGAACTTCAGAAACACAGCAAGCAAGTTGTGGAGAACTCAAGGCGTGGCAAGAAACCAGTTCACAAAACTCTTGCTTCCACGAAGCCTTCTTCGCCCTTTTTGTTTCTCCACTCAGCATCAGGTGACAGCATTTCCTGCAGCCTCCAGCTACCTCACTGCCAACGCCAGCTACCACTGAGCCTTCCCTGGACTTCCTGAGCTCCCTCAGCCGAGCTCCAGTCAGCGGCTCCAGTCTGCAGCTCCGACCGTTGCAACCTGAGATGGAAAACAGACAAACCTGCTCCAAGGAAAACCTCCATTGACTTCTCCTTGAGTGTTTGAATCCTCCCCTGTCACCTGCAGCTTAATCAGAGTGTTAGAGCAGCATATCAAGCAGTAAATCAAGATTCAGAAGTGAAGCGCAGAGAATCGGATACGATCAGACACTCTGATCGCGTCTGACAGTGCAATTTGAATTAAAGTGATCGGTCACCGGACTGATCCAGGGCTTGTGGGTCGGTCACCAGACCGATCCACTGCTTCGCTGGGATTCCCAGGTCTCGCAGCTATACACGCCTGATCGGTCACCGGACCGATCAGAGTGAAGCCTGATCGATCACCAGACCGATCAGAGTGAAGCCTGATCGGTCACTCAGACCGATCAGGACAAATGAACAGTGATTCTGTAATCAGATCCTAAGTCCCTGATCGTTCACCAGACCGATCCAGGGTCTGATCTGGAGGAGAACTCACTCACTATTCGCTCCCTGATCGGTCACTAGACCGATCAGGAGCAAGTCAGTGAGGAAGCTGCTTGCTCCCTGATCGGTCACCGGACCGATCAGACATCGCTGGATCGGTCACCAGACGGATCCACGAACGAGCAACGTGCCAATATCCCTGATCGGTCACCAGACCGATCCAGGGAGTCAAACCCAGCCCTCCAAGCTAGGGTTTCATCCACCTTAGCCCTCCGAGCCAAGGATTTCACCATCTAACTCTCCAAGTTGGGAATTTGCACCTAACCCTCCAAGTTAGGACTTTTCACCTAGCCCTCCAAGCTAGGGTTTCATCCACCTTAGCCCTCCAAGACAAGGATTTCACCATCTAACTCTCCAAGTTGGGAATTTGCACCTAACCCTCCAAGTTAGGACTTTTCACCTAGCCCTCCAAGCTAGGACTTTTCACCTAGCCCTCCAAGCTAGGACTTTTCACCCAACCCTTCCGAGTTATAACTTCATCCAACCTAGCCCTCCAAGCTAGGCACCTGACCCTCCATGCCAGGACTTTTTCATCTAATTCTCCAAGATGGGAATTTGCACCTAACCCTCCAAGTTACGACTTTTCACCTAGCCCTCCAAGCTAGGACTTTTCACCCACCTCTTCCGAATTAGGACTTTTCATACACCTAGCCCTCCAAGCTAGGATTTTCAACACCTAACCCTCCAGGTTAGGATTTTCCAACACCTAGCCCTCCATACTAAGATTTTCCATACCATGCCTGATCCCCGATCAGGACTTAATCATAATCAATAATCATCCACCTAGACTAAAATCGGTGTCAATACCAAAACAACAATCAGGGCTAGACTGCATCAACAATCTCCCCTTTTTTGTAGTTTGACAACCCGATTTTAAGTTTAGGGATTCTTAATCAAGTTTTTCAAATTTAGAATCATAGGGGAATCTAGATCCTCCCCCTACAATTGGATCATCCTAAACTTAACCAATCCACACTCTCCCCCTTTGTCGAACATCGAAAAGGGTCCAGAAGGGCTGTTAAGTTTAAAACAAACTCCCCCTCAACCCTAGGGGTATCCCAGAACAACAAAGATTCGATGGAATTGTTTGCGAAGCATATGATATCATGTGGAACAGATAGATCAAAATGAAACCATCACATACATCATATCAAAACAGGCATATGTATCATATGAGCATGGCATCATAAGCATGAACATAGCGA
>JAGFNQ010005719.1:0-33868 GCA_024364735.1 Boesenbergia rotunda
CTTCTGAATCTTGATTTACTGCTTGATATGCTGCTCTAACACTCTGATTAAGCTGCACAGGTGACAGGGGAGGATTCAAACACTCAAGGAGAAGTCAATGGAGGCTTTCCTTGGAGCAGGTTTGTCCGTTTTCCATCTCAGGTTGCAACGACCGGAGCTGCAGACTGGAGCCGCTGACTGGAGCTTGGCTGAGGGAGCTCAGGAAGTCCAGGGAAGGCTCAGTGGTAGCTGGCGTTGGCAGTGAGGTAGCTGGAGGCTGCAGGAGATGCTGTCACCTGATGCTGAGTGGAGAAACAAAAAGGGCGGAGAAGGCTTCGTGGAAAAAGAGAGTTTTTGTGAACTGGTTTCTTGCCGCGCCTTGAGTTCTCCACAACTTGCTTGCTGTGTTTCTGAAGTTCTCATCACCTTGAGCAAGCTACTGCATTCTTGAAGCAACCATTACTTGAGCGCTTGAAGGAGAGAACAAGAGGCTTGGAGTCCGACAGCGGGAAGACACGAGGAAGGGTTCCTTGCGTGAGATCGCCGCTGGGTGGAGCTCGGGAAAGCTTGCTGTGTTCTTGTCTTTGCTGAGTGCTTGAGTAAGATCCTTCCTATTGTTTCATTGTGCTTAAACATATATTTGTGATTGAAACGCTGTGGAGAGGTTTCTCCACCGAGAAGGAGGTTGTCTTCTATCCGGTGTTAACCGGGGCTTGATCTGCCGACGATCAAGGGATCGCCCACCTTAAGGGCACGCCAAGGAGTAGGGGCAAGTTATCCCCGAACCTTGTAAACCCTCCTTGTTAGCGATCTTGCTAGTTGTGTTTGTTTTGCTTTCGTTTTTAGTTTTCTGCAACTCTGTTTTACTCTTTCCGCTGTGCTACTGATATGAGTGCAGAAACTTCATAAGTGTTTAAAGTCGAAGTGATTGGCTATATTCACCCCCCTCTCTAGCCATCCGTTTCCAACAAGTGGTATCAGAGCTTGGGGCTCTGTTTACGGCTTAACATCCGAGAGTTATCAACAAGATGGCGTTGAGAGAAGGCTTCTCCACCACCCGACCTCCATTCTTTGATGGCGCGACTTTCAATATTGGAGATCAAAGATGGAATATTATTTGAAGATGGATATCCACACTTGGTTCGCGGTGAAGGAGGGATTCACCCCTCCTAAGGATGATGAAGGCAAAGAACTTGAGTCATGGAGGTGGACTGCCGAACAAACGCGAAAGAGTGAAGCCGACGCGAAGGCGGTTGTCACTCTACAATGTGGCATGAACAAAGACCAACTCATCAAGGTTGGTCCTTTCACAAGTGCAAAGGACTTGTGGAACAAACTCATTGAGTTTCACGAGGGCACCCGAGACTCTAGAATCGCAAAGAGGGACTTGTTCCTCAATCAACTCCAAAATCTCTCCATGAAGGAGAATGAATCGGTAAGTGAGCTTCATAGCCGGTTCAAGGAAGTCCTCAATGGGCTTCATTCGATTGATGAAAAGGTCGAGAATCGCGACCTTGTGAGGTATGTCTTGAAAGCCTTTCCAAGGAATGCTTTGTGGTCATCCATGGTGGATGCCTACAAAGTTTCCAAGGATCTATCCATTGTAAAGTTAGATGATTTATTTTGTGAGATGGAATTGCATGAAATGGCTAACAAAGGCCCCAAGGAGAAGGGGATTGCCTTAGTTGCAGGGGACCGAATCAACAAGAAGAAGAAGGAGAAGAAGAAGGAGAAGGAAGTCTCTTCATCTTCATCCTCTTCCGAATCCGAGTCCGATTCCGAGGAAGATGGCAGCGGCTCTTCTTCCTCCGAGATGGCGAACTTCGTGCGAAGGATGATGCGAAGGAATCGACGCTTCAAGAGTAGAGGTAACTCTAGTGAATCCAAACTTGATAAGACTAATGCATCTTGCTTTGAGTGTGGTAGGAAAGGGCATTTCAAGAATGAATGTCCAAAGCTTAAAGAAGAGGAGGAGAAATCCAAAAAGAAAAAAGAAAAATCCAAGAAGAAGAGAAGGCATTGAAGGCACTTGGGATGAGTCATCCTCTAGCTCATCCATGAAGAAGAGGAGAAGAGCACAAGGCATGTGACACTTATGACTCTTGGAGAGGAAAGCAGTGATGAATCTTTAGTTCCTCAAACGCGGCTTCATCATCTCGGATGATGAAGAGGTAATCTCCCGAACTTGAAAAGTGTTATAGAGCAATTGCATGTTTAACTAGTATGCTTAAGAAGTTCCAAAAATAAGGTTAAAGCATTGCAATTAGAAATGATCAATTGAAGGTATCTAGGGATGATGACATTGATGATTTGCATGTTGAATTTTAGAAGATGAATTAAATCATTGAAACATGAGATTGAAATTTTGAAATCCTCTAAGGTTGAGGAAGTAAATGATTTGCATGATAACTTGCTAGTAGAAGAGAACAAATTATTGAAGAGTGAAGTTGAGAAGCTCAAGAATATTTGGGAAGTTCTCAACTAACTCTAAGACCCTAGATATGATCTAAATGCCAAAGGGCAGTTTACAATAGGGCGATATTGTTACCGACCCAAGAACCCTCATTCGTGTCTTTGATGTCTAGGACTGATATGAGACAATCTAGGACACCCAAGACTCAAAAGAAAGTTGTCAAGGCATGGGTGCCTAAGTCATGTTTAGTTGATGCTTTAGGTCCAAGGTTTGGGTACCTAAAACTTCTATTTTTCAAATTGTGTAGGTTATGATTGAGGGGGAGCATCTATCAACTTGGTTCGTTGATAGTGGATGCTCCAAACACATGACCGGGGATAGGTCATTGTTTACCACACTTCACAAGAAAAGTAGAGGTAATGTATCATTTGGTAACAATGGTAGTCTTAAGGTCATAGGGATAGGAGACATTCAAATATCCGAATGTCTTAGAATTTCAAATGTTCTTCTAGTCAAGGGGATGAAATTTAATCTCCTAAGTGTGAGTCAATTGTGTGACACGGGTTACACAATTGACTTCCAACCAAGTCAATGTCTAGTTAGACAACATGATACCTTGGACACGGTACTAGTAGGAGCAAGAGTAGACAATATTTATCAAGTTTCATTTAAAAGTGCTACTAATGCTTTTGCTAAGTGTCTCATGTCAAGAGAAGAAGAGTCCACCCTTTGGCACCGGAGGTTAGCACATGTTAACATGAAGAACATCCAGAAGTTGGCCAACAAGGGATTAGTCCGTGGCTTACCGAGTATCAAGTATGAGAAAGATAAACTTTGTGATGCATGTCAAATGGGTAAGCAAACAAAATCTGCACATAAAGGTAAAAGCGCTGTAAGTACTTCCAATGCATTAGATTTACTTCATATGGATCTATTTGATTGTAGTACCATCATATCATTGAATGGAAGTAGATATTGCTTTGTTATCATTGATGATTTTACTAGGTATACATGGACTTACTTTTTAAAATATAAGGATCAAACCTTAGATATCTTCATTTCTTTTTGTAGAAGAGTTGAAAATGAAAAATCATCAACCATTAAGACAATTAGAAGTGATCATGAAGGTGAATTTCAAAACCAAAGGTTTTTAGAATTCTGTCAAGATAGAGGTTATAAGCATGAGTTCTCTACTCCTAGAACACCACAACAAAATGGTGTTGTAGAGAGGAAGAACCGTGTTTTACAAGAGGCTGCACGAAGCATGCTCAATGAGTACTCACTACCGAGTTACTTGTGGGCTGAAACTGTAAATACAGCTTGTTATGTGCAAAATCGGGTCCTCATTCATAGGTTTCTAGGAAAGACTCCCCATGAACTTTGGTTTGGAAAACCACCTACGGTTAAACACCTTAGGGTGTTTGGTTGTAAGGTGTTCATTCTAAAACACAAGGACCATCTTGGAAATTCACGGCGAAGGCTGATGAAGGGATACTAGTCGGGTACTCCTCGTTAGCAAAGCCTACCGAGTCTACAACAAGAAATCTAGATTAGTTGAAGAGTCTTCTGATATGGTCTTTGAAGAAGTTCCAAAATCAAGTGACCAATCAGAAAATGTAGAAGGAGTTCAACTCGAACTTAGGAGACTAAGTTTGAAAGAAACTCCAAGTGTTGTTGATGGTGATGAGTCTGATGACGGTGAACCTAGACAACCCATTGATCAGCCGGATCCTGAGGCAGAACTTGTGTCTAGTGAACCCGTTCAAGAAGTACCACCAACTCCTAGGCAAACTAGATTAGCCTCTAGTCATCCCCAAGACCAAATTGTTGGAGACATCCATCATGGGGTTAGAACTAGATCATTCTTCCGGAATGAGGCTAATGAAGTTGCCCTAATTTCAGAAATTGAACCTAGAAAAATTGATGAAGCATTAAAAGATCCCGATTGGATCATTGCAATGCAAGATGAACTAGGTCAATTTGAGAGAAGTCAAGTTTGGGACTTAGTCCCTAGACCCAAGAAGACCTCCATTATTGGAACCAAATGGGTCTTCAAGAACAAATTGAACCATAAGGGAGAAATCATTAGAAACAAGGCACGCTTAGTAGCCAAGGGCTACAGTCAAGTTGAAGGCCTTGATTATGATGAGACCTATGCTCCTGTGGCACGATTAGAATCCATCCGATTGATGCTTGCATTTGCAGCACATTGTGGCTTCAAGCTATACCAAATGGATGTCAAATCGGCCTTTCCAAATGGTTTGATTAGAGAAGAGGTCTATGTCGAACAACCTCCGGGGTTTGAGAGTACCGAATTTTTAAACCACGTGTTCAAGCTCAAAAAGGCATTTTATGGCCTTAAACAAGCACCTCGAGCTTGGTATGAGCGGTTGTCGACATTCCTAATTGAGAAGGGCTTCGTTAGAGGCCAAATAGACCCTACACTATTTCTACGAAGAGATGGTGATAATATTTTTGTAGCCCAAGTATATGTCGATGACATAATTTGTGGCTCAAACAATAAGGGTTATTTGAATGAGTTTATTGGACACATGGAAAATGAATTTGAGATGAGTCTAGTGGGAGAGTTGACTTTCTTCCTTAGACTCGAAATCAAGCAAACTCGTGATGGGATCCATGTGCACCAATCGAAATACACACAAGAAATGCTTCGAAAATTCAATATGAGTGATTCAAAAGAGGTAACCACTCCCATGGCTACAAACACAAGATTAGACAATGATGAGAGTGGTAAACCCATTGATTTGACTCAATATCGAAGCATGATAGGCAGTTTGCTATACCTTACAGCTAGTCGACCTGATATACTATTTGCTGTGGGTATGTGAGCTAGTATCAAGTTTGTGCCAAGGAATCTCACCTAATCGCTGTTAAGCGAATTTTGAGATATCTCAAAGGCACAATTGGAGTCGGTCTATGGTACCCCCGTACCGAATCATTTAATTTAATTGGCTATACGGATTCCGACTACGCTGGATGTAAGTTGGACCGGAAAAGCACAAGTGGGGGTTGCCAATTCTTAGGTTCGTCCTTAGTAAGTTGGTCAAGTCGGAAGCAACATTGTGTTGCTCTCTCCACGACCGAGGCAGAATATATCGCCATGGGAGAGAGCGTATCACAATTGTTGTGGATGATACATACTTTAGAGGACTATGGATTGAGTTACAAGGGTGTGCAAGTGTTATGTGATAACATTAGCACAATTAACTTAACTAAGAATCCAGTCCATCATTCTAGGACCAAACATATTGAAGTGCGTCACCACTTCATTAGGGATCATGTAGCTAGGGGAGATATTGTACTCTCACATGTAGAGTCCAAGTCAAACCTAGCTGACATTTTCACTAAACCACTTCCCGAGAATGATTTAGTTTCCTAAGACGGGAGTTGGGAATGTGTCGCGCTTCATGATTTTCAAAATGCTTTCAAACCCTTCATGATTATTTCGAAATTGTTGGGAAACAATTGGGTAACTTTGGGGACATCTCACACAAACTATAAGGTTTAACAAAACGTTTTTGTTTGCTAGATATGGGGTGAGATGTTAGGTTCAACTAAATTTCTCAAAATGTCAATGCATCCCTTGAGAAATTAAGTTGACGAGATAATAATCACTGTGGTGACCAAGTATGGGGAAAACCATTGCATAACATATGTGTATATGGCTCCATGATCATACTTGGACATTCCAATCAAGGAAACTTGATTGGAATATTGGATTTGATACAAACTTAGTTTAAATTGCTTGAATGATTGTTGATTGAGTTTGACTCCATTTGGATGGATCAAAGTGATTGTTGAACCTATAAGGACTTTTGATCCTTGTTCAGGGATCAATTTTAGTCATGAGATCATGTCCAAGTTCGATAAACTTCACCAGATCTCGTTGGAAAGTTTTAGAAAATCTGAAACTGAATATTTCAGATCGTATCAGGGAGTATCAGGAACCCTGATCGATCCCCGAACCGATCAGCGAGGCAAGCAGTGAGGCAAGCAGTGACTTTCCAAAATTTTGACCAAGCTTACTGAGCCAGCCTGGATCGGTCCCCGGACCGATCTGGCACCCTGTTGGGACCGGTCCACAGACCGATCAGGGGGCTCACAGTAAGCCTCCCGAGTCTACTGATCTCTCCCTGATCGATCAACCGATCGATCAGGAGCATGCCTGATCGGTCACCCGACCGATCAGGCTCGGTTCAGTCCGATCAGGCTATAGTCTGATCGGTCTGGGCGCTATCAGATCGAACGGTGATCCGTTCAGATGAATTAAAATCTGGTTGGTGGACCGATCCACCAACCGATTAAATCCTCCCAAAACCCCTCATTGCCGAACCCTAGCGCCGAAACCTCCCACTCACGCAACCTTTGCTTCGTGCGAGAGCTCTCCAGTGCTTTCGTCTCCCTCTTTCGTGTGCGTGCGAGTTCTTGCGAAGGCTTCTACGGGCCTTTCCTTGCTCTCTGCAAGTTCTCTTGTGCTCGAAGTCTTCTGCGTCTCTGTCTTGAGCTGCGAGCTTCTCCCGCGTAACTTCTTCTTCCAGTTTTGCGATCATTTCAAACCAACTTCAATGGCACCAAAGTAAGTTTTTGATTTAGTTTTCATTATGAATCAGTCTATGGATTATACATATAAAGCTAATCATGTTTTGGATGTTTGTGCCGTGATCTTCTTGTGTTGGCCGTGACCTTTCTTTTCCATATCTTACCTTGGATCAAATCTCTTATCTTATGATCAACTCCTTCTTATATTCACTCTATGATTATCACGTTATGATCAAATTTCTGTTCCTTGATCCCACTGTGTTCTGTTAACCATTGTGTCTTGATTACGTTCTCTGATTGGGTCTTTCCTTGTATGATCAACTCTTGACTTTGTGTGATTCAACCTACATTCGTATCAACCTTGCTCAATTGATTCAAACCGTGTATGATCAATTCCTGATTAAATCCTGTGTCTTGATCATTTCAATTCACTAGAAAATCTTCAAAAGGGAAAGAAGCTGTTGAGGGCAGCTCGAGGGGGAAAGCCCCCTCTTCACCTGCGCCCTCCAGAAGGCCTCAGCCTTCTTCGAGCTCCCGATTCCCAAATGCGGCTTGTGAACATGCCTTCCAGTCAAGGACTTTCAAAATGCTACCCTGCCGATCAATAGATGTCCCCTTCCTGACTGAGTATTGTCCATCGGTCATAGAGATAGTCCTGCATTACACCTTGGTTTTCTCCTCTCTCTGGAAAGAACTATCAATTATGACCTCGTCTCTGAATTCTATAACAATCTTCAGCAGAGTCCTCAAGGCGGCTTCGAGTTCACTACTCGAGTCGCCAAAAGGACTCTCGATTTTTCCTATGACATACTTGCCGAGTTTCTGGGTGGTCGACGATCACCAAATATGTATTCGATCTATCCTGAGCTTCCTAATCCTCTACTAGCACCATTTGCAGATGTTACCCCTGATTCTGTCCATCAGTATTTCTTTGGTCATCCCCGCCCAGCCGGTCTCGATGAGCTGGGCCCTGACTTTCCTACCTTTGCAGCACTACGTCTCTCTCCCACTAGCTACGTATTATTCAAGATTATCACAAACTGTATCCTCCCAATTACTTCCAAACCTTTAACTGAAATCCGACCCTATCACTGTCTGATGCTCTAACGGCATGCACCGCCGTTTGGACTTCGATATCATGGAGAGCATCTTCCAGTCCATCTTATCTTATCGAGAGCCCAGCCGACGCACGGTCTATATGCCTTTTGGTCACGTCATCACCGACTGGCTCATGTCAGTTGGTGTTGATGTCACCAAGGGTCGGACGATGCCTATGGTCCGACAGGATTGCAGACTTGGCCAGCGAGCATTCGCCAAGTCCGGCATCATTGTTCGGGGGCACGATCGGGCGTTGGTTTGGAAAGATGGTAGGGTTCTTGGTGAGTTACCGAGGGGAGGTCCACAGGTTCAGGCGCCAGCCGCTGCTGCTGCTGATGATGATGACTACGACGAGCCGGATCCAGATCTGCGCTGGCAGATCTTAGAGCTGGATCAGACGCTACAGGAGTTTATTCAGTTGGGGGCGACAGATCGCGAGGAGTTTCGATCAGACTTTCGCTCCCTTGATTGCCGACTGACCAGGATCGAGACCGAGGTCTCGGGGACCCGTACCCTCCAGCGGACATGGTATAATGAGTGGCGCAGCCACACATTTCCAGGAGGTGCACCTTCATCGAGTACTGCACCAGGGTCCTTTGCTCCTACTGATGCCACGATGGACGATCTTGTGCACGATGAGGATCCCCCCGCTGATAGTTGAGTTTGGTTGTCTCTACTGGTGATATGTGTATTTGACTACTCAGTTGTGTGACGTTTAGCTGAATGCCCCTTGACTTGCCTATTGTGGCCTTGTGCCACGCGTATTTTGACTATGATGCATGTGTATTGCATATTGTGTTTTATCTGGATATTTTATGAATTGTCATGTCTGCCTTTGCTGCGTTTTTTATCCTACTTTAGTATGCTTCTTGTTGATGCTATGATGACTACTATTTGCATACTTGCTACATTGCCGTGATTATGCTTTTAATGCCATGTCCACTTGATGTATATGGTCGTTATGACATGTTATAGATTCATATGATGTATGTGATGGTTTCATTTTGATCTATCTTTTCCACATGATATCATATGCTTCGCAAACAATTCCATCGAATCTTTGTTGTTCTGGGATACCCCTAGGGTTGAGGAGGAGTTTGTTTTAAACTTAACAGCCCTTCTGGACCCTTTTCGATGTTCGACAAAGGGGGAGAGTGCGGATTAGTTAAGTTTAGGATGATCATGTTGTAGGGGGAGGATCTGGATTCCCCTATGATTCTAAATTTGAAAAACTTGATTAAGAATCCCTAAACTTAAAATCGGGTTGTCAAACAACAAAAAGGGGGAGATTGTTGATGCAGTCTGGCCCTGATTGTTGTTTTGGTGTTGACACCGATTTTAGTCTAGGTGGATGATTATTGATTATGATTAAGTCCTGATCGGGGATCAGGCATAGTATGGAAAATCCTAGTCTGGAGGGCTAGGTGTTGGAAAATCCTAACCTGGAGGGTTAGGTGTTGAAAATCCTAGCTTGGAGGGCTAGGTGTGTGAAAAGTCCTGATTCGGAAGAGGTGGGTGAAAAGTCCTAGCTTGGAGGGCTAGGTGAAAAGTCCTAACTTGGAGGGTTAGGTGCAAATTCCCATCTTGGAGAATTAGGTGAAAAAGTCCTGGCTTGGAGAGTCAGGTGCGTAGCTTGGAGGGCTAGGTTGGACGAAATTCTAACTCGGAAGGGTTGGGTGAAAAGTCCTAGCTTGGAGGGCTAGGTGAAAAGTCCTAACTTGGAGGGTTAGGTGCAAATTCCCAACTTGGAAAGTTAGATGGAAAAATCCTTAGCTTGGAGGGCTAAGGTGGATGAAACCCTAGCTTGGAGGGCTGGGTTTGACTCCCTGGATCGGTCTGGTGACCGATCAGGGATATTGGCACGCTGCTCCTTCGTGGATCGGTCTAGTGACCGATCCAGCGATGTCTGATCGGTCCGGTGACCGATCAGGGAGCAAGAAGCTTCCTCACTGACTTGCTCCTGATCGGTCTGGTGACCGATCAGGGAGCGAACAATGAGTGAGTTCTCCTCCGGATCAGACCCTGGATCGGTCCGGTGAACGATCAGGGACTTAGGATCTGATTACAAAATCACTGTTCATTTGTCCTGATCGGTCTGAGTGATCGATCAGGCTTCACTCTGATCGGTCTGGTGACCGATCAGACTTCACTCTGATCGGTCCGGTGACCGATTAGGCGTGTATAGCCGCGAGAGCTGGGAATCCCAGCGAAGCAGTGGATCGGTCTGGTGACCGACCCACAAGCCCTGGATCGGTCTGGTGACCGATCACTTTAATTCAAATTGCACTGTCAGACGCGATTAGAGCGTCTGATCGTATCCGATTCTCTGCGCTTCACTTCTGAATCTTGATTTACTGCTTGATATGCTGCTCTAACACTCTGATTAAGCTGCAGGTGACAGGGGAGGATTCAAACACTCAAGGAGAAGTCAATGGAGGCTTTCCTTGGAGCAGGTTCGTCCGTTTTCCATCTTAGGTTGCAACAGCCGGAGCTGCAGACTAGAGCCGCTGACTGGAGCTTGGCTGAGGGAGCTCAGGAAGTCCAGGGAAGGCTCAGTGGTAGCTGGCGTTGGCAGTGAGGTAGCTGGAGGCTGCAGGAGATGCTGTCACCTGATGCTGAGTGGAGAAACAAAAAGGGCGGAGAAGGCTTCGTGGAAAAAGAGAGTTTTGTGAACTGGTTTCTTGTCGCGCCTTGAGTTCTCCACAACTTGCTTGCTGTGTTTCTGAAGTTCTCATCACCTTGAGCAAGCTACTGCATTCTTGAAGCAACCATTACTTGAGCGCTTGAAGGAGAGAACAAGAGGCTTGGAGTCCAACAGCGGGAAGACACGAGGAAGGGTTCCTTGCGTAAGATCGCCGCTGGGTGGAGCTCGGGAAAGCTTGCTGTGTTCTTGTCTTTGCTGAGTGCTTGAGTAAGATCCTTCCTATTGTTTCATTGTGCTTAAACATATATTTGTGATTGAAACGCTGTGGAGAGGTTTCTCCACCAGAAGGAGGTTGTCTTCTATCCGGTGTTAACCGGGGCTTGATCTGCCGACGATCAAGGGATCGCCCACCTTAAGGGCACGCCAAGGAGTAGGGGCAAGTTATCCCCGAACCTTGTAAACCCTCCTTGTTAGCGATCTTGCTAGTTGTGTTTGTTTTGCTTTCGTTTTAGTTTTCTGCACACTCTGTTTTCTACTCTTTCCGCTGTGCTACTGATATCTGAGTTGCAGAAACTTCATAAGTGTTTAAAGTCGAAGTGATTGGCTATATTCACCCCCCTCCCTCTCTAGCCATCCGTTTCCAATAAGACAGAGTGAGGGCCTGCAAGGCAACTGTACTTCTTAACTCTGTAATGATAGTGGAAAAACGAGATTCTCGGTCAACTTGCAGGCGCCCCAGACTCTCGCCTCCGAGCGAGTTTTAAGCTGGCATGCTCCCGCGCACCCCTCGGCTCGACTCCCAGTCTGGATGAGTGGCGACCCACGTTCCCTGGGATTTAGCCGACCGAGTGTCCAGACTCTCACCTCCGAGCGAGTTATAAGTGGGCATGCTCCCGCGCACCCCTCGGCTCAACTCCCGGTCTGGACGCGTGGCGACCCACGCTCCCTGGGATTTAGCCGACCGAGTATCCAGACTCTCGCCTCTGAGCGAGTTATAAGCGGGCATGCTCTCGCACACCCCTCGGCTCGGCTCCCGGTCCGGATGCATGGCGACCCATGCTCCCTGGGATTTAGCCGACCGAGTGTCCAGACTCTTGCCTCCGAACAAGCTATAAGCGAGCATGCTCCCGCGCACCCCTCAGCTCAGCTCCCAGTCTGGATGCGTGGCGACCCACGCTCCTTGAGATTTAGTCAACCGAGTGTCCAGACTCTAGCCTGTTGAGGCAATCTGTGGTCCGGAGTGACCAAATGTTTTGATGTTTGGGCAAAGAGTTTAAGTTAGGTTTACCCTTGTGTTCTTATATGTGTATGTTGAGTGTGCAGATTATACAGGTTACACATATGGACTTGGCTGGAAGGCCTCGGTACGGTGAAGGGTGGCATGGAGACAAGCTGGAGGCTTGTGTGCACCCGAGGGGCCTTGGAGGGCAGGGATGATGAGCTGATGGGCGCGGACTTCAAGGCATGCGTGAAGGATGGCATGGAGGCAAGCTGGAGGCTTGCGTGCATCCGAGGGACGAGAGTCGAAGATGAAGATGGCGCGAAGGCAACAGTCGAGGCTGTGGAGGAGGAGTCAGTCGAGTCGTGAGGGTACGAGTGCTGTGTGATTGTACTCGGGAAATCCTAGGGTTTGAGTGCGGAGTGGAATGTACTCAGGAAAGGTAACCTTAAGTGGGTGAGTAGACCAGTCGACTGGCTTGGGGGCAGTCGACTGATGGAACTCACAGAAGGGTTTTGGCCAGGGACCAGTCGACTGCTCTGGGAGCAGTTGACTGGTAGGTGGCTGGTGAGTTGGCTGAAATTCGAACGTTGGAAGTTGCAACGGTCAAATTTCAGTGGCACCAATCAACTGCCCTGGGAGCAGTCGACTGGTGGCGAGGGTTTCAGCCCGAGTCCTATTTAAAGAGGACTTCGTGGTGGCTGAGATTCTTGACGAATCTTGTCTTGGTTAAAGGCAAGATAGTAGTCTTTGTGCTCAGTGCTTTGTTTGAGTTTGTGGCAAGGGTTTTCCACCCACAAGGAGCGACGAGGGCTAGCCGGAGGTTATCCGGGGATTGATCCACCGACGGATTCTTAGATTAGTCACCTGTCCGGGTTGGATACCCAGTAAATCTTCCATGTTAGCATTGGTTAGTTTTGTTTTATTATTTTTATTGTATATTTCGCTTGCGCAACTAACCGTGTAGGAAAAAAGCTTCGAAGAAACGCTATTCACCCCCCTCTAGCGTACCAAAACGATCTATCAATTGGTATCAGAGCAAGGTTCGCTCTTGATCGGACTAACCACCGAGGGAGCACACGCTAGAGGGAAAAGAAAATGGAAGATAAGTTGGGGGACGACATCTACACTCCGCCGGCCTACGACCATGAGAATTTCGGATATTGGAAAGTGAGAATGGAGGCATGGTTCGGAATGGAGTGGGACCTTCGAAACACGCTTGAAGAGTCATATGAGATTCCAAAGGATAAGCACGGGAAGAGGCTTAGACCTAGATATTGGAGTCAAGAACAACAAGATCAAGCAAAAGCAAACGAGAAAGTAATCAGCATTTTGGTAAATATTTTGCCTAATAACATTTTGAGTTGTGTAGGTGAATATAGAGATGCACATGGATTATGGAATAAAGTCAAAGAATATCATGAAAATCCTACACAAATTGAAGAGTCCAAAGAAATCAATTCATTGGTTCAAGAAGTGGAGGAAGGGAGTGAGAGAACTTTGACATCCAAAGAAGAAGAAAGAGGAAAGGAAGTGTCAATCTCTTCAAGTGAGGAGGAGGAATTAAGAGAAAAATCATCAACCTCCTCAAGAGAAGAAAAGGAAGAAGTCTCCATCTCAAGGATTGAGGGGGAGAAGAGACCTTCATCTATACCGGAACAAGAGGAAGCATCCACATCATCCAAGGTTGAAGAAGAACTCAACCTAGCCTCCACCTCCACTAAAGCTAAATCGAAAGAGGACATCACATGCTTTGGTTGCAACGAAAAGGGGCACTACAAGGACAAGTGCCCGAAAGGTAAAAAGGAGGTACACTCTAAACCTATTTCAATTAAATTAAATTCTAACATAAAGTGTAGGACTGGAGAAATCCAAGAGAAGAAGAGGAGGATTCGATGCTTCACGTGTGGTGAGCTAGGGCACTACCACACCAAGTGTCCAAGGAAGAAAGAGCTCAAGAAAATGGGACACTTGAGGAGATGGGAGAAAGAAGAAAGGAGGAAGCAAAATTCACAACAAGGAGGGACTACAAGGGTCAGGGAGGTAATTCCTAATCCTAGGTTAAAAAGTAATTCAATTTCAAGTTCTTCCTTGCATTTTAAAAATCATGTTAATTACCCAACCATGTATGCTAGTTTTAACGAAAATTGCTTACTTGTGCATAACCATGGATTTAGATATAATGATAGGACTAGGGTCAACAAGGTAGATCAAAACCCTAGGAAGAGCATGCATAATGATAAACCCAAGACCCCTAGACCTAAGGATCATGGCACTAATCCCAAAAAGGGAAGGAATGTGCCTAGAAAAATGGATAGTTCTAGGAATGTCCAAAGTGGACATATGGACTCCAAAGTTAAAGGTCTAGAGAGGGAAAATCAAGCCTTGAGGGCAAGGCTTGACACATTAGAAAATGCCCTAGAAAGATTCACAGTTGGATCTAAGGGCTTAGGCATGGTGTTGGGTAGTTTAAAACCCAACTATGATAGATCGGGTTTGGGATACCGGTCTAAGACCTCCAAGGCAAATGGAAAGAAATATGCTGGGGAATCATATAATCATGGCAAGGAGGGTAAGTCCAAGAATGGCAAGGGGGTGCCATTCAAAGGTAAAAGGAATGACTTAACCAAGGACAAAGTGTCCAAGGTTAAGAAGGTTAGATTTGTAGGTCAAGAATCACCGGAGGTTCGCTGGTGTGGTTTAGTGTGGGTTGAGTTACCTAGGGAGGTGACTAAGGCTAAGAGCTCAAGGGGGAGCTCTAGGAGCCTTTGGGGTCCATGGTAAATGGATCTCAAAAGTTTCTCTCCTAGGAAATTAGGTGAATTGTGCCAAAAAGGGTTGGAAGACTTGGGTAAGTCTTAATCCTAGGTTTTGGCACATTAAAGAGAGAATTTAAGGAGGAAAAAGTGAAAATGAAGTTATAATTGGGTAAAATTAGGTTTTGATGTGTGAACACCATATAACTCAATGATAGAAATGTATCATGGTCAGAAATGAGAAAATACATCAAGGAGAAGCCTAAATTAGAACTTTTGGAGGAATTAAAATGATACAATTTAGAAAAATTAGAGTTTCATGCCAATCTTGGGATCCGGAGTACATTTGTTTGGAAACGTATTTTTCCCAAGTAAACATTGACCCCACAAATCTCCTCGCAAAATTTCATAATTTTTGGAGATTTATGGAATTATCTAGGCATTTCTGAATTTGGACTGAAAAACCTGAAATTCAGGTATCAGTCGACTGCCCTGGGGGAAGTCGACTGGTCTCATACCAAAAACTCTCTGTACGTTTTGGCAGTCGACTGATCAGTGAGAGTATGCTAAAAGGGTCTATTAGGTGATAAGAAATTGCCAAATTGGAAACCTAGGAAAATATCATGGTATCTTGAGAGTTTTTATGGATTGATATTATATGATGATATTGGATAAGTAACTCTTGATGAATGAACAAAATATGGAAGTTTCCCACATATGTCTAGGATTAGGAGATAAAAAGGGAAGTATTGAGGATAATTTCGTGTGTGAAATGATAGTGAATGGAATTGGCAAACACATAGCATTGTTTCAAAGTTGATACAAAATGTCAAACCTTTTAGGAAATTAGATTGTATCAAAAGTCAAGCACACTTGATATTTTCATGAAATCATATTTTTCTAGGATAGGGTATATTCTAACAAGTGTGCTTGCAAACCTTTAGAGTTTTTCCAAGTTTTGTTGAGTTCTTATTGGCACTAGGGATAAGGTTGCTTGGGAGCAATCCTTTAATGGTGGCCAAGGGAGAAGAACTTGGTTGTTAGGTTGGGTAGAACCTAATTTAAGTCTATGGTGTTAAGTTGGGTAGAACTTCACCTAGGTAAAATGAAAATTGGGAGAAGACATAGGTTAAGGGGAGGTTGCCTCCTAGTTGCCTTGATTTTCATAGAAAATTTTGAGTTTTGGCACATTAGAAATGTGTTTCATGCTTGGAAATGTGACATTGGGGTCATAAAGCATGAAAATTGATTTTTGATGTATAAATGTCATATAAATCAATGCTATGGATGCATTGTGGATTGGCATAGGCAGAAACATCAAGTGAAGACCAAAACTAGGACGTTAGGTCAAGGGGTTGATTGACGGTTTTGTCTAGTTTTGGGTTTTGTTTCAAACTTGGGAATGG
The DNA here is from genome assembly GCA_024364735.1 of Boesenbergia rotunda. NCBI lineage: Eukaryota > Viridiplantae > Streptophyta > Magnoliopsida > Zingiberales > Zingiberaceae > Boesenbergia > Boesenbergia rotunda. The sequence goes on from JAGFNQ010005719.1 coordinate 16,076, forward strand.
TGATAGATACATGGTGAAATGTATTTTTCCCAAGTAGGTATAGGTACCACAAACTTCTCCACGAAATTTGAAAATTTTTGGAGATTTGTGAAATTTCTGGCGTAATTCTGAAATTGGCCAGAAAATTAATAAATTAGAGTATCAGTCGACTGCCAACAGGGACAGTCGACTGGTTTGAGATGGTTTGGGTATCCAGCAACTGTTTGTGTCCAAATGGTGGGAGACAAGTGTATGGGGGTTTAATACACTGTGTTTAGGATCATTGGGAATTGAAAGAACCAATAATTGGGATATTATTGGGGTCTTTTTGATGTATGGCAAAGGGGGAGAAGTGTTGGGTTTAAGTGGGAAACCAAACACACCTTTGCTAGAAACCCTAGGTTTAGGGGGAGCTGAGATATGGGGGAGCATGTTTGCTCCATTCTTGGCGTAAGGGGAACCTTGGAGAGGTTCTTAAAAAGTCTTTGTAAGTCCAATGTAGGGGGAGCTTTGGAAAAGCTTTAAAAAGTCCGTTTTGGTGAAAATTCCTAACTTGGAAGGTTAGGTGTGTGAAAGTCCTAGCTTGGAGGGCTAGGTGTGAAAAAGTCCTAACCTGTAGGGTTAGGTGTGGAAAAGTCCTAGCTTGGAGGGCTAAGTGTGAAAATTCCTAACTTGGAGGGTTAGGTGTGGGATGCCTTGGGATAGGATCCACTTTTGCATTGCATATGCATTGTTTTTGCTATTGACTTCTATTTTGCTTTCCCTAACTTAAACGTATTGCCAAACATCAAAAAGGGAGAGATTGTTGAGGCAATCTGTGGTCCGGAGTAACCAAGTGTTTTGATGTTTGGGCAAAGGGTTTAAGTTAGGTTTACCCTTGTGTTCTTATATGTGTATGTTGAGTGTGCAGGTTGTACAGGTTACACATATGGACTTGGCTGGACGGTCTCGGTACGGTGAAGGGTGGCATGGAGACAAGTTGAAGGCTTGTGTGCACCCGAGGGACCTTGGAGAGCAGGGACGATGAGCTGATGGGCACGGACTTCGAGGCATGCGTGAAAGATGGCATGGAGGCAAGCTGGAGGCTTGCGTGCAGCCGAGGGACGGGAGCTGAAGATGAAGAGGGCGCGAAGGCAACAATCGAGACTATGGATGAGGAGTCAGTCGAGTCGTGAGGGTATGAGTGTTGTGTGATTATACTCGGGAAATCCTAGGGTTTGAGTGCGGAGTGGAATGTACTCGAGAAAGGTAACCTTAGGTGGGTGAGTAGACCAGTCGACTGAACTCACAGAAGGGTTCTGGCCAGGGACCAATCGACTGCTCTGGGAGCAGTCGACTGGTAGGTGGCTGGTGAGTTGGCTAAAATTCGAATGTTGGGAGTTGCAACGGTCAAATTTCAGTGGCACCAATCGACTGCCCTGGGAGCAGTCGACTGGTAGGTGGCTGGTGAGTTGGCTAAAATTCGAATGTTGGGAGATGCAACGGTCAAATTTCAGTGGCACCAATCGACTGCCCTGGGAGCAGTCGACTGGTGGCGAGGGTTTCAGCCCGAGTCCTATTTAAAGAGGAATTCGTGGTGGCTGAGATTCTTGACGAATCTTGTCTTGGTTAAAGGCAAGATAGTAGTCTTTATGCTCAATGCTTTGTTTGAGTTTGTGGCGAGGTTTCTCCACCCACAAAGAGCGACGAGGGCTAGCCGGAGGTTATCCGGGGATTGATACACCGACGGATTCTTGGATTAGTCACCCGTCCGGGGTGGATACCAAGTAAATCTTCCGTGTTAGCATTGGTTAGTTTTGTTTTATTGTTTTTATTGTATATTCCGCTTGCGCAACTAACCATGTAGGAAGAAAGCTTCGAAGAAACGCTATTCACCCCCCTCTAGCATACCGGAAACGATCTATCATCGCCTCTGAGCGAGTTATAAGTGGGCATGCTGCCACGCACCCCTCGGCTCGCCTCCCGGTCCGGACGCGTGGCGACCCGCGCTCCCCGAGATTTAGCCGACTGAGCATCCTAGCTCTAAGCCTTTTGAGCAAATAGCATTATGCTTGTCTCAACCCCTCTGACCGGATGCGTGGCAACCCACGCTCCCCGGGATCAAACCGATCAAGTGCACGAGCCTTGCCCCCCGGGCAAGCAACATTATACTTCGTCGAACATAGTGATCCACGTTACTTAAACATAAGCCGACCATAATGACTAATTCCCCCGAGCGGGTATACGACTTAAAGGCTAGTCCTTAGCCTTAACCTAATCGAAGTCTCGCGTTCTTTGGCCGAGTTAGCCGAGTCATCTTCACGAAGGATGGAGTAAGGAGTACGCTTGAGTATCTATCCGAGTCACCGACACTTAGAAGCGAAAAAATAACAAACACACTTGACAAGGCATAAACGAAAGGAAATTTTCATTAAAAGGTAGATGCATTACAAAACTTAGGCAAACCTCTACAGAAAGAAAGAAAAGAAACGCAAAGACCCCGACCTCACTCGAAGGGTCGGAAGACCTCCTTCATCCGCTGGGTCAGCCCGGACAGTTTGACGGTGCTGACCGGGAGATCGGGTGGAAGGTGTCCACCCTGCTTAAGTTGCTCGATGGTGTTGAGCATCTGCTGCTTAAGCATCGGGCGCAACCTCCCCGCCAGTTGTTGGCTGAGCTCCCGAGAGTTGATATACTCAACTCTTCGGGCATCCCACCAGTCCACCTCCCTCGCCTTGTAGGCTCGGAGTTCCTCGAGCTCTGACTGGGCGGCCTCCAACTCCGACTGGGTAGCCTCCCAAGCAGCCCGCTTCCCCTTGAGCTGGTCGAGCTCCTCCAACCGGGCGTTCAGCTCCCCATCCCACGCAGTTAGCTGGGCCGCCAAGTTCTCAGTTTTCTCCGCTTGAGTCGCCAGCATCATATTCGCTGCAAAATAATAAAGATTTAGTTAACTAAAAGTATCCAAAGGACAGAAGGGAAGGCTTACCGAGTGATCGAGGCCGGCGAAAAGGCACTTGACTGAGCCCGAACACATACAAGATACCCTCGTTGAGTAGATGGACTCTGTGAAAATGTCGGCCCCCGATTTTGGATAGGGTCGACTGATAAGAGGGAAGGGTTCGGTAATTTTTGGCGAGAGGGGGAGATGGAGGTAGGTCAGAGTTTCAAGTAGTGGGCTAGCTCGGGGCCGGGGTGGTATTTATGAAAAAGAAACGCTCCTTCCAACCCTTATTCGAGGTGGGGAGCTTGGATAGAAAGGAGGTCTTGGCTCAGGCCTGAAAAAAGAAGTCGCCCAGCTCTTGCTTCTTGGGGTGGAAGAAGTAGAAAAAGTACTCGAGCTCGAGGGGGATATTGTACAAGGTAAATATAACTACCGAACTGCACATCAGGCGAACGACATTCAGGGCAAGTTGGGAAAGAGAGATTTGAAAAAAGCGACAGATAGAAGAAATAAACAGGTGGATCGGGAAGCAGAGCCCGACCTGAAGTTGATCTCGGGAGATGGTTATATAACCAAGGGGGCGGTCTCGGGACGGTCGGTCGGGTCGGGCAGTCGAAGGCGGTAGTCAGAAGAGATTTGGTAGTCGGCTCGGATTTGTTCAAGATCGTAGTGGTGGAGCTCGGACACCATGGTAGTGTACCACGGGTCCGAGGGGGAAGAAGGAGAATCCATGGTCAAAAGAGAAGAAGGAACCGAGTGAAAAGGAAAAGAAAGAGCCGAGTGAAGAGAAAGAGCCGAGTGAAAAGGACTAGGAGAGGAACTGACTGAGTGAAAAGGGGGTCGCCGGAGAAGAAGACCGGAAGATTGGTGTCGCCGGAGATTGTCGGAACCCTAGCAGAGCGCACGGGAGCAGCAAGACGGCGTCGGAGTAAAGAAACGATGGTAAAACTGCTGAGGGTAAAGGCCTATTTATAGGGCAGAGCGGTCGAGGACGATCGTCCGATGGCGATGCGGAGAAAAGGCGGGAATGAACCAGGTCTGCCCGATTAAATTCGAGGTAACTCCCGAGGCTCGACGTCACACGCGCGAGCCGCCCATTCGCTATGTCAGTCGGCGGTCGTTTCGTCGCCCGGGAAACCAGTAGCTAGCGGACACGTGGCTCGACAGTTAATACGGTAATTAATGCATGGGATTCGAATTGGCTCACCGAGAGGCGAGGACAAGATAGACACGATGGCCAGATGGGAGAGGGCTAGCCTGTCGGTGGGTGATCGGGCAGTCGGTTACGGAGACTGCTCGAGCAGACGGCCCGCTCGGAGGTGCTAGACTCGTTCTAAACTAGTGGTCAGTCAGTCGGACTCGACGTCTCCTTCGGCTAGACTCGAAAGGGATGCTTATGATCCTGGCCTAGCTCATGTGCCGCTCGGTCGGCCCGCCTGGCACCACCTCAGGCTAAGTCGGGCCCACCATGCACAGTTGGACCGGTTCAGCTGGCAGGGTAAGAATCCCAAGGTTCACTTGGCCCGGGGCACCCGATTGAGCGGGTAGTAAGGCGCACTCCGACCCGAGTCCCCGAGCCGGACGCCGAGTGTCCGACCCCGTCCGACACCCAAGACACCTGTTACTGTGGTCCAGAGCACAAGGTCCCGACGGTCGAGCCTAGAATCCTCTGGACATACCTCGCAGAATCCTAATCGGCGCTCTCTCAGCAACTTAATCACGTGACTCGGGATTAGGCGGATGGATCACATCCGAGCCCTCCCTGACTTGGAGAATGATTTTGCATCACTCAGAGATATTACTTACGGGACCCGACGTCACTCGGGTCGGTCGGTCGGTGATCTACCTCAAAATCTGTCCTTTACCTACGACATCCGCTCCCTGACATCGTACTTGCGACCGTGGTACGGGGTTCAGCGCCAGCCTTACCTATTTACAGCGCACGTCGCGGATATCCCGCTGACTCTGTACTTCTGTCCTACCTGGGCACCCCACACCGCACCATCATTCGCTGTGTCAGGCTGATCGGCGCTGATCGACACTATCCTGTGAGCTGACAGTACCCATACCCCTACCTCATTCGGGTACAGAAGGACGGCTGATGCAGACAGGGCTTGTCAACTCCCCCGGCTATATAAGCCCCTCCGCTCTTCATTCTGCAGGTACGTGCAATAGTATTTTCCCATTGTTCCTTTGTCTTTGCCTTCTTGCTCTCGCGGAGATTGACTTGACCATCGAAGGGTCTTGCCGGGGACTTTTCCCGGCGGATTTGCTAACGATCCTTTTCTTGCAGGTCGGAGCCAACCTCAGCGATACTCGGTCCACTTCACTTTTGGGAGTCCACCTCACTATGCGATAGGATCACTATCTTATGTTGCATGTAAAGCTAATTTCTAATCTTTCCCATAGCTAGTACGTGATGATGTGGGCACTGATTTAAGAATATAATTAGTGCTGGAACGAGTTTCAGTATAGAGAATTAAGGAGGTCGTATAGGCTTTAGACGTGGAAGGGGTGGCAGATAATGTAAAAATTTATATAGGTAATAAAAAAAATTGGATATGGGATAGAACATTGTGTTTTCTCTTAACCGCATGAATTCTAGAAAACCAAATAAGAACTCGAAGAGAAAACATAATGTATATAAACATTGTGTTTTCTCCTACTATCTAAGCATCCAGTAAAATCGGAGTCTGAATAACTAATCACCTCCAGATGATCTGACCTTCGATACGTAAGCATGTGTCTTTTAGTTCTTTGCAAATACCACATCACTCTTTTAATTGCTTTTCAGTGCGACGGTACTGGGTTATTAACATATCTGCCTAACATCCCAACTACAAATGCTATATCTGGTCGAGTGCAAACTTGTGCATACATGAGACTTCCCACTGCTGATGCATATGAGAATTGTTCCATCTCCTTTATTTCAAGTTCAAGTCGTGGACACTGCTACAAACTGAACTTGTCACCTCTTGACACAGGTGTGTCACCAGGTGTACAGTTCTGCATGTCATACCTTATAAGCACCTTCTCAATATAAGCTTGTTGTGAAAGTCCAAGAATGCCTCTTGATCGATTACGACAGATCTGAATGCCTAGAACAAAAGATGCTTCACCAAAATCTTTCATTTCAAATTTACCAGATAGAAATGACTTGGTTTCATGCAGTAGACCCTTATTATTGCTCGCAAGCAATATATCATCCACGTACAAAACAAGTATAACAAACTTGCTTCCATTGAACTTGACATATATGCACAAATCAACGAGGTTCTCTTTAAATCCAAATGAGGTAACCACTTGATCAAATTTCCGGTACCATTGACGGGACGCCTGCTTTAAACCATAAATGAACTTCTTTAATCTACATACTAGGTGCTTTGAGTCTGAGGACTCAAAGTTTTCCGATTGCACCATATATATAGACTCCTCTATGTCTCCATTGAGGAATGCAGTCTTTACGTCCATTTGATGTAGCTCCAAATCAAAATGAGCTACAAGTGCCATGATTACCCTAAGGGAGTCTTTCGTCGACACAGGTGAGAAAGTCTCCTTATAATCAATGTCTTCCTTTTGAGTGAACCCCTTGGCAACAAGACGAGCCTTATACTTTTCGATATTGTCATTCGAATCTTGCTTGGTTTTAAATATCCATTTACAGCCAACGGGTTTCGAACCTTTAGGCAATTCGACAAGTTCCCAAACGTCATTGTCTGCCATAGACTTTAACTCTTCTTGTATGGCGTTAATCCACCTTTTAGGGTTAGAGCATTGTTTGACTTCTTGGAAAGATGTAGGATCACTTTCCAACCCTATATCAAACTCATGCTCTTGGAGATAAACATAATCACGAGAATTCGTGCTTCTCCGTTCCCTTGTGGATCGCCTTAAGGGCACTTGTGTTTGAGGCGGTTGAGGTACTTGCTCATCAATATGAGGCAATACTTCAATTTCAGTGGTAGGCTCCTCCAATTGCATTGGAGATGTCATGGGAATACCTTGGTTCACTATGCTCACTGGATGTGCAATATCCATAATGTGTGGTATGTTCACCATACCACTACTGATTGCACTAGTAGTGACCATAGGAGGATTGTCAACGCTTTCCTAAAAAGATACTTCCCTGATTTTATCACTCCCACCTCCCTCAACAAACTTGGCGTTTCCTGTTTCGAAGAAGGATCTATTAGATGGATCATAAAATTTATACCCCTTTGACTCTCATAGTAACCTACAAAATTACAGCTAACAGTTATTGAGTCCAGTTTCTTTTCATTAGGCTTGTAAGGCCTAGCCTCAGCTGGACAACCCCAGACGTGTAAATGTCTAATGCTAGGCTTTCTACCCGTCCACATCTCGAATGAGGTTTTAATTACTGTCTTACTAGGTACTCTATTGAGAAGGTAAACTGCAGTCTTGAGTGCCTCACCCCACAAAGACTCCGGTAGAGAAGTGAAAGCCATCATACTTCTCACCATGTCTTTTAGGGTCCGATTGCGACGCTCAGCTACACCATTCTGACTGGGTGTAACAGGCATGGTATACTGAGGCACAATTTCACACTCAGCAAAGTAATTTGCAAAAGGTCTTGGACGATGTTCACCTGATCCATCATATCGACCGTAATATTCTCCTCCACGGTCGGATCGGACGACTTTAATTTTCTTACCTAGTTGACGTTCAACTTCGACTTTGAAAATTTTGAACATGTCCAAAGATTGCGACTTCTCATGAATAAGGTACAGATAGCCAAATCTAGAATAGTCGTCTATGAAGCTAATAAAATATGTGTGTCCATTCCAAGATGCCTTAGGGAATGGTTCACAAATATCCGTATGTATTAGCTCCGAAACATCACTACAACGGCAAACCCCTTTGTTCCTTTTGTTAGTTGTCTTCCCCTTAACACACTCTATGCAGACATCAAAGTCTGACATGTCAAGTGAATCAAGAATTCCATGTGACATTAACATTTCTAGGCGTTGTTTGGATATATGTTCTAAACGCCTATGCCACAACATAGAAGAATTCTCGTTGGTCAATTTACGTTTCGTACCTACACTATGCATTATTACGTTATCAATCGTAGGAGTAAAGGTGTTTAATTTATAAAGCTTATCAGCCAAGGAACCATTACCAATCAAAATTGAATTATAGTAAATACTAAACATTTCATTTCCAAATGAACAAGAATAACCTGATTTGTCCAAACAAGAAATTGAAATTAAGTTTCGTCTGAAAGACGGTACAATGAATGTATTCTCCAAATCCAAATATACATCAGTTTCTAAATAAAGCCTAAAAACATCAATACCCTCTACTGCAGCCTTTTTTACATTCCCCGTATAGATGTATCTTTCACCATCAAGTGGAAGTCGACTCCTGAGACAATCCTGCATAGTGACACTTATGTGAGTAGTAGCACCAGTATCTATCCACCAAGTGTCAATGGGTACAATAGCTAAATTGACTTCTGAACTAACAAGGTTGAGAAGTTTACCCTTTTTTACGCATCAGTTGGCGTACTTGAGGCAGTCTTTCTTCATATGACCTTTCTTCTTGCAAAAGTAAGAAGTGGATTCCTTATCCTGCTTCTTTTGCTCCTTATGGTCATTGCCTCCAGAATCTGCAGTTTGCTTTCCCTTACCTTTGTTATTAATCCTCTTTCGCTTCTTGCTCACATTTTGAGAACCAGATGCTAAGTGAGCACTTTCAGATGTTTCAATCTTCAGTCTCCCCTCCTCTTGCACGCATTGAGCAATAAGCTCATTCAATGTCCACTTTTCCTTTTGAGTATTATACGATATTTTAAAAGGTGTGAACCGTGCAGGCAGAGACATCAAGACGAAATGCACTAACATACTCTCAGACATATCGAGTTTTAGTGCTTTCAGACTTGTCGCTATATTGGACATCTTCATAATGTACTCTCTTATGTTTCCTTTCCCACTGTACCGCATGGTTAACAACTTCGTAAGAAGTGTGGTAGTCTCGACCTTTTCATTTGAGGTGAATCGGTCTGCCAGTTGGTTAAGGAATCTCCTAGCATCTTCACTCTCTGTTATTGAGTCCTTTATTTGTGCCGGTATGGAAAGCTTCATGATGCTTAGACTCATGCGATTTGATTTCTCCCACAGCTGAAATTCAGCCCTCTGCTCAATAGTGCTAGCATTGGTCAAAGGTGCGGGACGATCATTCCTTAATGCATAGTCCAAGTCCATGCAGCCTAAGACTACGATCACGTATTCTTTCCATTCAGCAAAATTCGAACCAGTTAACGTTGGGATGATATTAATGTTGGCAGTTACAGATTGCACTGAAATAAAAAAAAAGAAAAAAAATTATTTAAGCTCGCGATTTAACTAAAGCCAAGAACATATATATAATAAAATTATGCAAATAAATAAAATTTTAAATACATATAAATGGGCTCCTTATGAGATACCACATACGACATTGCATTTTAATGTGTAGATTAAAATATAATTTATTAGCAGTACTCTCTGATATAACTCAACCTTTAATTGTCCACACAATGTGTCTTCCTTTGGGCCGGCCCATTGTGTGTATAATATGAAACTTTATATGAGTTATATTTTGGTCCATAGCTTACAACAACTTTAATCTACCACGCAATATGTCTTCCTTTGGGCCGACATATTTTGTGCATGATCAGAACAAAATAAATTATCTTCAATAATTGTAAACTATCTTGAACATATATCTGGCATAAAAGCAACCTTCCTTTGGGTCGATTGCTCTTAGCATAGATATACGTTTACCAACACAAAATACACTAAAACCAACCTAAGGTGTCTTCCTTTGGGTCGACATAATAGTTCAATTTAGTAGCACGTTGTGTAGATAGACCCAAGAAAATTCTAGATATTTAATCGAACAGATAATTTTTTTATTAGTCTTGACACCTCAAAATTAAGTTCACTAATCGATTGACACTATATGGTAATCAAATGGTATGATCCAATTGATTATCCCAATCGATCTAAAAGCTTAATATATACGACTATATCATATATAGAACCCTCCTTTAAAAATTAGAGTTTCTTTATGGTTCGATAATTAAATAATATTAAATAATATTATTTAATCACTTCATCAAGAAAAAATATTTGATGCATTAGTCTTTTATATATATAAAATTCACTTTACTATTTCTACGAAACAGTTTTTTTTCGACGTGAAAAAAAAATATTTCACATGAAAGAAATTTTCATCGATAAAAAAAATTTTAATCGATATAATTCCTAATTCATCTTATCACAAATTTAAGACGATAATCGATTAAAATAAATTTGTACAATCAATTAAATCAAATTTATTCTGTTCATAATTTTAGACTTGATAATCGATTGATTGACCAAGCCAATCGATTAAACCATCACAATTTAATCAAAAAAAATGAGGTTAAACATGACGGTTCTTCCGTCGTTTTCGTATTTTTTTCACATAAAATATGGAAAAAAAAACTAAGAAAACAAGACTATCCTAGAATTTTGTTTTACATGATTTTCTACGATAAAAATTGTATTATACTAGGAAAACTTAATCTAGCATACATACAATAAATCGACGAAAAAAAATTAAACTTTATTACCATAAAAACGATGAAACAAAGCCAAGGCTCTTATACCAATTGATAGAACATTGTATTTTCTCTTAACCGCATGAATTCTAGAAAACCAAATAAGAACTCGAAGAGAAAATATAATATATATAAGCATAGATTTAATGTTTCATCGAATCATGACATAACATAAATAAAAGGCATAAACCGAAAGACAAAGAACCTGATTGATTAGCCATCGTCTTTGTCGTGACGTCTTCGGCTTGATCCCCGTGGAAGAAAATATAACGGAAAGAAGGAGAATCTTCCAAGGGGCTTAGGGTTGACGGCGCCGTAAAATTTCTTGTCAATGGGGAACAAGAAATTAGGTCAAGATGATCCCTAAACCCTTAGGGATCTCCCCTTTATATAGAAATCTAATATGTTATCAACCCATAGATAATAACAGATTGGTTTAAAGAGTTCTATACATTGAACCCGCATCCAATAATCTGAAACCAATAAACATAAGTTAGATCACTTTAAGGGCTCAGATTGTATTTATATGTATAACTTACAAATAAACTCACCTAATAAGGACAATAATAATATCCAATACTAGAGATCAAGATAACTCTGATCTATCTCTATGCATAAGAATAGGTGTTCTCATATCTTCTATCCTTAAAAATGACAAGTCTTAACCTTTATAAATGACAAACAACCACTAGTGGTCAATCAATCATACATCAACCATCAAACTGTGAAGTCGTGAAGATAGGACTAGACCAAACTTTGAAATGTGTAAATTCTATAATTAATTATCGAATGTGGTCTATAACGATTCAATTTTAAATTAAAAAATATAATATTGAAATTTTTTAAAAGACTCAAATTAATTTTTGTCATTATTCTAAGGTTATTTTCATCTTTGTCCTTTTTGTCCTTACGGTGTGTTGAATTCAAATTATCATATATAATTTTGATGATGTGATTATCAAGTAATCACATAACTAAAGTAATGGGGAACGAAATATAATCTGAAATTGTTTAGTTCAATTTAGGTAATCAAATAAAATCTTATTTGTTTGGAGGTAATAGTCTATAACATTATATAATATTTTACCGTATTACCCTTTAGAATTTGTTTAGATAATTTTATTAAATTTTAAATTAAATTGATTTGATTGATTTATTTAATTTATTAAAATTTTAATTAAAATATTAAATTAAAAAAATATTCGTCGGCGACACCGACGTCGGCGTCGGCGTCGACATCGGCGTCGATGTCGATCGTCGGTGTCCGCGTGGCAGTCGGTGTCCAACACCGACCGACGACGGTCGTCGGTCGCAAGTCGCCGGTCGTCGGTCGCCGGCCGTCGGTCGTCGGTCGCCGGCCGTCGGTCGTCGGTCGTCGGTCGCCGACCGTAGGCCACCGATCATCGGCTGTCGTTGCCAATCGTCGGCCGCGAATAATACTTCTGGAATTTAATAAATTATAATGGTTATTTTCGTCTTAAATGTAAATATTGGAGGATAATTTTAGAATGATAAGTTTCATAACCCCGAAATCAATAAAATATTTACTTTCCTAAGATTTTTCGATTCCTGGTTGCATGCCCCTTTTACTAACATGTCGGGCATCGATCATTATTTAGAAATCGTTGATTATGTAAACCAAACAAGATTTTTGTTGATAACTTTGGATAGATAACCAAGATTATCAAGGATAACCCCAATCAAACACACCCTTAGGATTTTAAAAGTATTTAAATCTTTGATGTTTAGGATATTATTTTTTATTTTAAATCTATTTTATTTAACTATATTTATGTGTTTGAAGATTTGTTGTCTTTCTCTAATTTTTTTTTAGTAAAAATCAATCGCCAAAATGATCACTATGAGTTGAAAACTATATTGTTTGATACCAAATTAAAATAGATACTTTACTTCATATTCACTTTTTTACTTTATTTTAGTGTTTTAAGATTTGACATTGAGAGCTGAACAGGTTGATTCACGGTGGTCAGCCGACCATTTGATGAGTAGGCCGACGGATTAAAAAATCTCCAATCTAATCAAACTCAAGACGGGTTAAACAAATAAACCTGCGAGCACATAAAAAATTTAAAAGCAAAGTTGATCACCAATATATGACAAAATACATCACCCATATATAAAAAAGTTAAAATTTTTAGGTTTGATTATGAATTATTACATCCTTTTAAAAAATGTTGATCACCGATATACTATAAAATACTTCATCAATATAAACACATATTTCCATTATTATTAGCATGATATCAACATCTAATAATAATATGATACAAATTGTGAACTCTTAGTAACACAAATTTAAAGTGAATGGAAGAATAAATGAGAAGAATATGCAAAAGAAATCTACCTTAAGTAAATTTTGGTTAAATATTCCTTTTATTTTTCCTAAGCCATCAATCACTAACAAGTTTTCATCCTAGGTTTTGAGAAAAAAAAAATTCTTCAATGTGCGGGTTAATCCAAATCCATCGTGAGCTGACCCGTATTGGTCGCGGGCTCAAGTAGATCGACCCGCCTAGATCCGGCCAGATCCAGGCTGCTCGCCGCACCAAATCCAGCCAGGCCAGGCCCAGGCTCACCGCACGAACCACCACCATCCTCACCCTCCACGTCTCGATGACCCTCCCCCCTTCGCGCCCTCGCTGTCGGTTCCTTTTCACGACGCAGCCATCTAATTCTTCCGGAGAGTCAGCTATATACTTGTTCCTCATACATTCTTAATACGATTCCTCGCCTGTTGATTCACAGTCGGTCGATTTCAGATGGTCCATTGATTGGGGATTAGTAAAGATTAACTCTAAACAATTAAAAGGCAAATTAATGAGAAAATTAATCCATTGAAAAGTTTCATGCGCTAGCTCACATACAATATTCTTTCGAAGAGCATGAGCAAGTTATTAACTCGGAATTAAATCTACGGCAAGACGACCAATAACGACTTCCCTATTCATGGCACTTCACAGCATCAATTTGATACACAATATTGCCAGGCATGCACTTAGGCGGCGATCCTGGCCAAGACACCGACGAGCGGTGCATTGCCGCCGATGGAAGGCTCCGCTTGCCTGTAGTTGTTTCTGAAATCAGAGTAGCCGTCGTTTGCGTCAGGTCCGCCGACGATGGCACCATCGAGCACGTTAGGATCGTCGGAGTCCCTGTTTAGCCAATCGAACCCGCCCTTGCAATCGATGGGGCTTCTGTTGGTCTTGATGGACACAATGGAGGCACCCCTGTGGTGCACCCTCCGGGGGAACTTGGAACCGAATCCCACCATGTAGCTCATCCCGCTCGGATTGGCACCGAGAAGGTAGTCCATCTAATCAATAGAAGATCGATTATTATTATTATTATATATGGTTGATTGATTAATTAATTAATTAATTAATTTTAACCTGGGATCGAGCGAAGTCGATGAGTTCTTGGGGAGAGACAGTGCCGCCGGGACATTGGAGCCAAGCGGCCTTTGCGGCGGTGATGTGGTCGGCGTGGGAGACGAGGCCAAGCGAGGAGGAGGTGACGTACTGGCTGTTGGCCCATTCGTTGAACCAGAGGAGGCCGCCAGGGCTCTTCCTCACGTTGCCGTTACCCTTCTGCACCAAGTTGCACATGAAGGCGTCGGCGTTGCTCTTGTAGGCCGCCCATGAACCCTCATTCGGAACCACTCCCTCCATGATCAACTGCAAGTTTAAATTAAATTAAAATTAAATTAAATTAAAGTAAATACGGATGAGTGATATACAGTGTATATATATATATGCCTTTGAGACAAGGAGCTGCGCGCCGAAGAACTTGTCGTCCCAGGAGAACATCGTTCGCACGCCGCCGGTGTTTCCCTTACCGATGGTGTCCAAGTAGCCCTGCTCTCCGGTGGCCCGATGTAGCCATGCGGCCGCCCAAACTATTTCATCCTGTTAATTAATAATTTTTATATATAATTGCGTTTAATTAGTAATTAATTAATCATGTATTAATTGTTGATTAATTACATCATCTCCGCTGCTGCTGTAAAAGCCGCCGGCCACCGGGACGCTGTTCTGATAAAGACCGCGGTGGTTCGTCGCAAAATCGAATAGCTGCAGTACGATGCACGAACATGTAAAATATTATATTATATGAATGTTACACGGAATTAATTAAAGAGTTTGACCTGCTTCGAATGGTCGAGAAGGGTGGCAGAGTAGCCGGCGTCGGAAGCCTTGAAGGCAATCGAGGCGGCGGCTAATGCGGCGGCGGTCTCGGCCGCGACGTCGGAGCCGTGGTTGGCCTCGTCGATTTTGAAAACCGGGCGCGGGGTGGTCATGTCTTCCGGCCGCTGCCAGCATGCGTGATCGGAGTTGCCGTCGCCGACCTCGACGTAGAGAAGTTGGGGCCCGGCGTGAGCCTTGAGGAGGTAGTCGGTCCCCCATTTGACGGCGGCCAGCGCTCTCTGCAACTCGTTCTTGGCTTGAAGCTGGGCGCTAAATTCGACGACGGACCACGCCAGGCTGGTTACGGCGAAGGCGTACGGGAAGCCGAACTTGACGTTGTCGCCGGCGTCGTAATACCCTCCGGCGAGATCAACCTGCATGTCACAAATAAGATAATAATAATAATCATAATCATAATACTAATTTCTAATTTATAATTATAGTTATATATGGATTTGAGTCGTCTTACGCTGCCCTCCCTGCCGTCTCCGAGGGCAGAGTCTCCACGCCAAGTCACCTTCTGGTCGGCCGGCAACTTCCCCGACCGCTGGGCTTCAAAGAAGAGCAGCGACTTGCTGAGAGCCTGGCCGTAGTCCAATTGGCTAAACGCCTGCCCCGCAAGGCACAAGATCAGCACAACGACAACTTTGATCGTCGCCATACTCGATATTTACTCTGAGAATGAATGAATCAGCAACTCCGATCCACCACATTTATACTGGTGATTGATCATGATCAGATGAGTAAAATTTAGCCAAGGGAGAAGGTAGTGACGCCGATATGATTGACGATACAATTGTAATCTCAGGTTGCCTTTCGATATATGATTAATTGGTAGGGAATTACATTACTTGATTGCTCCTATAAACCCATTTCCAAAAACACTCGCAAAATATTAATTTGACAATGTGGCAGTATTAGAAACAAATAAAATCTATTTAAAGGGTTATCTTTGATTAGAATATTGCAATTAAAAAAAACCCTATTGCGTCAATTTAAAATGTTGCAAAATTGTAAATTGAGTCATTTTAATTTCATTCTTTGCCATTGGAAGAACATTCCTTTATTCATATTTGAAATTTTGTAATGAAATATTTATGATAAAAGATTCTTATAATTAATTTTGGCAACATTGGCGTGGCGTGTATTATTTTTTATATACTTTTTTAAGTTATAGAGTTAATTCCATCCATGGTGAATAAATTTCATGTTTTCAAATCCCCATAAAGGAAAAGATGTTAAATTAGATAGCAGATAAATTTTAGATGACCGATTCGGTTTCATGGAAGTTTTTCATTGATCATCACGATAAATTGAGAAGCGTTCGCGGTGGGTGGTCTAGAAGCCCAGCGTCCCAAGATTCACGCTCCATTTGAAAGAAAAATTTTATAAAATATGTCGTAATTAGGGATCGAATCACGGATACTTGATATAGCGACTAGTTACCCTACCGCTACATCAAAACCTCAGGGGCAAATAAAGGAAAAGAGAGGGTAAAATATATACAAATATTATGTGTGGATTTATTAAAATATGATGCTAATTATTAGATTTTTTTTTTTTTGAAAGGAAGGCATGCATTTTAGGGTTTAATTACAACGGCTTTTCACATAAGAAATTGATATAATTAACGTTAAGAAAAATGATAGGGAGAGTGAAAATGAGAGAGTGAAAAGCAAAGTGAATGACATCACATTTTGTATGCAGCGATCTTCGACGGATTCATTGTGCCCCCCAGGGTATAGTTTGATTCGGGGTGGGGGCCGAAGACCGCCGATGATATCCAAGCGATAATCGGACGTGTGCATGTAAAGTGTCACGTCATTCACTTTGCTTTTACTCTTTTATTTTCACTCTCCCTATTATTGTCCTAACGTTAAATATGCAAGAATTCTCATATGTAAAAATGATAAAGAATGATCATAATTTTTTAGAAATGGTTCGACGGGAGCAATCTATGTAATTCCCTCTCAATTAATCATTTATCAAAAGGGACCTAAGATTTCAAATCATATGGATATCAGATTAGTGCCATTGCCTTCTCGGCCAAATTTTATCAGTTATCTCATCGAATATAAATGTGGTGGAGTTGCTGTCTAGTAGAATATATAATACAAAGCCCAGTTAAATCCAACCCGGCCAGCATAGCACCTTCGATCCTTAATTAATCATGAAATTTTAATTCACAAACTTCATAATTTGATTTAAGTTTTTTATGCACCTGCATCATAAGCACTACTTCATTATCTATTAAACATATTAATTGATCCCTAGCAAATAAGCTTTCTATTTGTACTTTCTTTGATCATGAAAATTAACCCGTGAATGATTAAGCCATACTTTCCAAGAACACAGCAATATATTCTAATTTTGATGACCACAATCCGTAAAGATACTTGATAAGTTGCAAGCCAGAAATTACAAATAGTGGCGCCAAATCAATGTTGACAGAGATATCTTACAAATACTAGGAATCCCTTTCCGGCATGGTACGTTATCAACATGACAATATAGCTAGCCATATCACAAACTAAAATTTATCCACCACGATACCGCCTCTAAGAACCTCGTATGCACTGCGACTCCTGGTTTTCTTAACACCAGTTGTGAAGTGAATTTTGGAACCTTCAGTGGATAAGCAAGTTACCTTTGCCCAAATCAGGACTTTTGTTTTGATTCCTTCAATATCCGAAAGCTTTCCTTTCTCCAAATACCCTGTCACAGTGGTAGAAAAGCGCAGGACAGAGGAATCTCTGTAGCCAACCTCACATACCTCTGGTATGAACACAGTCAGCTTCCTCGTTTCTTCATTGAACTCGTAGTGAGTGGCACCTTGAGGAAAAAGGCCTATTGGCAAATCATATTCCTTCAGCATATCAGTTAGTGGTTTCTGCATCTTTCCTAGAGGAAAAAAACAGAGAGAGAAATCAAGTTCTTCATGATGCATTTGATCAACAAGAAAACACCAATACCTTGAACAGAAAGTGGAAGACAAATGCCAACTTGCAACATAACGAACTTGTGCTAAAGCGGGAAAGTCAGTCAAATAATGAAAGAAAAATCTGTACATTTTTGTTGTTCAA
>JAGFNQ010005719.1:37005-118714 GCA_024364735.1 Boesenbergia rotunda
ATGGAAGGATAAATTGCTTTACAACGAGATGGAAAAAGTATATGCAGCAGTTATGAACAAAAATGACAAACTGATGGAGATATAAAGGAATTACTGGGATTGGGAATTGCAGTTAGTGGGTAGCTAGAACAAAATGATTTGTGGAGGGTGGCTAAGATTATTGAAAAATTGTAAGTCGGTAGAGATGAGGCTTATAGGGTGGAACGGAAATGGAATGGGACCAATATGACACTACATGAACTCGAGTGTGAGATATATACTATATCAGAGCATATAGCAATCATACAAGGAAAATAATGTTTGTGTGGTCAAATTTGTCGATGTTTTTGGAAGTAGGGTTTAAGTTTGGTTTTAGCTGTATATTGATATGTGCATCAACTGAGCAGAACATAGAATAGTACATGTAGAACTCAAGGACCTAGTTAACTTGATACAGTCAAATTGTTGTTTGTGCTCAATGGATCATAGGTATGGAGGATCGAAAAGTATGGAGCAAGCTCAGAAAGCTTAGTTCATCTGATGGACTGAAGACCTAACACAAGGTGGACTCTACAACATCAAGCATTAAATGTTTGCAATTGTGATCGTGGAGATCATGTTTCCAATGGTTTTATCGCCCGAAACGAGGATATTCACAAGGATGGAGAATTAGATGGCATGGAGCAGAGTTGGAGACTTTGGTGGATTCGATGAAGGCCTGACACGAGGAGTACTTTAGGGCAACATAGAACGAGGCGGACTTGTATAGGTGGATGATCTAATGACATGAAGCGAGCTCCAGGAGCTTGGTGCAGTCGATGGATGAAGGTCTAATACAAGGTGGACTCTAGGGCATAGAGCATTCTTCATGATGATTAAAATGCATGGGCACATATCATTTATGTGAATATTTAATTTTGCATGATTTACAATTTTGATTGTAATCGTGAATAAAATATCATGCATTATCCCTTTTAAAAGCATATTCTTTATTCTACTTGTCAATATTACACGTGTGCACGTGTTCAAATTTAAAGTATATATAATGGGACAATGATCTTAATTCATTGATGGGAATGCAGTTTATCCACAATAGCCCTTCAAACGGTGTCATTTCAATCTCTGCAATAGGCGATCACCGGAAGGAGGTTCAATGAGGTAATTACAAGCCAACTAATTGATCAAATACTACACATCTATCCATACCCTATTCTTATGGTGATGCATTCTACTTCTATTTAGAGGAATCTATAACTCCAAAAGCGACTTAAAGTGATCATTTTAATAAGATGCGTCTCTACAAACATCCTTGGTAGGGGGTCTCGCATTTTAGGATACTTGTACTTGTGCATGGCAATTAATGGAAGAAGTTGGGTTCAAAGGTGGCGTAGTACAAGACCACATCACTTTACACCTAACAAAAGCAATTCTACTAAGTTTTTAAAAGCACCACACTAACCACAGTGTATATTAAATCTAAGTAGTAGAGTTGATGTATTTTTTTATTTGTTTAAAAGTATTATTTGAATTTTGTGGGGATTATTAGAATTTCTATTTTTTTTAAAAAAAATTATTTTTATGTATAAGCATTAGGGTTTAGGAGGAGGGTTGCGTTAGTTTACCAAGCAAATGCTCAATGAATAGATCCATTAAACTATTGTGTTAATGCTAGGTTGTTTTTCTGAAGGAACACGTTACAGGGTTCGACTGTAACATCTCGATAAGGATCGCTACATCTCCAGAACTCAGGTGTAGTGTTAAATATGCAAGGGTTCGTATTGTAGGATCCAACTGTAACGTATCGGCAAGGACTGCTACATCTTCATAAGGACTTGGGTGTAGTGTTAAATAGGCAAGAGTTCTCACACCATAAGTAGGATAAGAACAAATATTATATAAAGACTAATAGTTTAAGATTTGGAACATAGAACATAACTACATAAGAACCCTCACTGGTAAAGCAATGAAGGTAGTAGATACGATAATTAGGAGAAGCATTAGTATTTTGTCTGTACACTAGAAAAAATGGATAGGCGAGAAGGCAAAAATGATAGAGAACTCGGATTTTAAGTTATGATACATAGGAAAGAGTAAAATAAGAAATGAAGTAGGTATTTTTGTAGATAGTTCTTTAAAACATGAAGTTGTTGGAGTAATTAGAAAGGGGAATAGAATTATAGCTCTCCAGATAGCAATGGAGAAAGAACCTATGAACGTAATTAGCATATATGCACCTCAAGTACAATTAGATGAAGAAACTAAATCAAGATTTTTGGAAGACTTAGATGAGGTATTACAGAACGTTCCGCCAAATGAAATAATTTTAATAGGAGGTGATTTAAATGAATGTTTCGGAGTGAAAAATGAAGAATATGAGAGAGTACATAAAAGTTATGAGTTTGGAACAAGAAATGAAAAAGAGAAGCTACATTGGATTTTGCTATAGAATATGACCTTATACTAACTAATACGTTTTTTAAGGAAAAAAAACACTTGACATATTCAAAAGTGGAATAATAAATCACAAATTAACTTTTTTATGGTTAGGAAAAAAGAACACTTGGTCAAATCAAAAGTGGGATAAAACGATTTGCAAGGATTGTAAGGTCGTCCCTGGAGAAAGCTTAACTACCCAACATAGGTTAGTAGTGTTAGATATACGCCTTAATCATATATTAATAGAAGAAAAATATACATGACTCCTAGTATAAGTGGTGGAAGTTAAAGGATGGGAAGCAAAACATATTTAAGGAGAAGATAGAAGTACAAGAATTAGATAAAATATACGATGACTCTAATATAACATGGAATAATATGGTATCAAAGTTAAAAATAGTAACCAAGAGTGTACTTAGTTAGTCAAAGGGGCATGCACCACCAAATAAGGAATCGTGATAGTGGAATGAGAAAGTACAGGAGAAAGTGAACGAAAAACGAATAGCCTATAAGGAATTATATATTTTTAAAAACGAAGAAAACTTTAAAAAATATACAATAGACAAGAAAAAGGCTAAGAAAACAGTAAATGAAATAAAAAAAAACTTTTGAACGACTATATCGAAAGTTGAATACAAAAGAAGGGAAAAGAGACATTTATTGAATAGCTAAAATGAGAGAGAGGAAAATAAGAAATCTTAGCCAAATAAAATGCATTAAAGATGAATGCAATTGGGTACTAGTAAATGATGGAGAAATAAAAGAATAGTGAAAAATATATTTTCATCAACTTTTTAATGAAAGTTTAGATGACCAACTTAATTTAGGCAATTAAAGTAGGTCAAATGAGTATAGGAATTTAAATTTTTATCGTAAAATTTAAATTTCAGAAGTGGAACAAGCTTTAAAAGGGATGCAAAATGGAAAAACCGTGGGACCAGATGATATCGTAATAGAGATATGGAAGTGCTTAGGGAAACAAGGTATTAAATGATTTATAAAATTATTTAATATGATATTAAAAACGAAAAAATGTCTAATCAATGAAAAGTAAGTATTCTAGTTCCCTTATATAAGAACAAAGGAGACGTACAAAATTGTGCAAACTATAAGCGTATTAAACTAAGAGCAATGATAGAGAACGTGAAATTTTAGCGTGAAACTCAACGTGAATGACGTGGCATTTTTTATATACACGTCCGATTGTCGCTCGGACAGTGGCGGCGGCCTCCGGCCGCTGCCCCGAACAAAACTATAACCTGGGGGGACGGGTGAACCCGTCGAGGATCGGTGTAATTGGGTTTCATGTTGGATTCACGTTGAGTTTTTCATGTTCCCAATCATTTTCCTTAAACTAATGAGTCATACCATGAAACTTTGGGAAAGAGTAATAGAAAAAAGATTAAGGAAGAAGACCACGGTGATCGAAAATCAATTTGGATTCATGCTTGAAAGGTCGACAATAGAAGTTATACATCTTCTCAGACAACTAATTGAAAAGTATCGGGAGCAAAAATAAGATTTACACATGATATTCATTGACAAAATTCTAAAAAAGAGATGTGTCAACGTGACATATATTGAATTAATTAAGGATATGTATAAGGATGTAATGACCAGAGTGAAGACTTCAAGTGGATTAATTGAACTATTTCTAATAAGGATAGGGTTACATAAAGGATCAGCTCTAAGTCCCTATTTTTTTATACTAATCATTGACAAACTCACTCGGTACATTCAAGATATAATACCATGGTATATGTTGTTTGCAGATGATATTGTTTTGATAGACAAGACACATGAAAGATTAAATGCTAAACTAGAATCTTGACGGAAAATACTAGAAGTGAAAGGTTTTGATCTTAGTAGAGTAAAGATAGAATATATGAAATTTAAGTTTAGTAATATTAGACGTAATGAGACAATTGTTAAGATAGAAGATGACGAGTTGTCTAGAACTGAGAGCTTTAAGTATTTAGGATCATTTTTGCAAAATAATGGAGGAATTGAGAGAGATATCTCACATGGAATACAAGCAAGACGATTAAAATGGAGGTTAGCGTTGGTGTTTTATGTGATCGTAAAATACCTTTAAAACTTAAAGGGAAGTCCTACAAAATGGTAGTTAAACTTGCTATGTTATATGGTGTTGAAGGTGGAGCTATAACTCAGACACATGAGCAGAGGATGAAAGTTGCAGAGATGAAGATGTTAAGGTGGATGTGTGGATATACGAGGATGGACAGAATAAGAATGAGAGCATTAGAGAGAAAGTCGGAATTGCATCTATTGATGAAAAACTTCGAAAGACACATTTAAGATGGTATGGACATGTATTTAGACGACCAATAAATGTCCTAGTTAGGCAATGTGAAATTATGACAAATACACACATTAAATGAAGGAGAGGAAGGCCAAAAAAGACCAAGTTAGCAACAAAAAACAAGATAAAATTTATTTAAATATAGATAATGATATAATAGGGGATAGAGGTCAATGGCATAGAAAGATCCATATAGCCGACCCAACCTAGTAGGATAAGGCTTGGTTATTATTGTTATGGTATCTAACAACATTATATTAAACTATTTTATTATTTTCTATTATATATTTAATTAATAATTAAATCTTACACTGAGCAAGATATTCCTATTGAAAGTGCTCGATTGAAGTTTTACCAAGTTAAATCTTTTCTTTAACTTGGTCCTTTCTTTAAGAGGAAGTTATTCACCTATTTTACACAACAATAATAACAAAATCCTCTTTCTCTTTTTTCTCTAAATCCTTCTCTATTGCTAAACTTATTAGGAATGGTTGTCTCATTGTTAGTTGTTAGCCGAGGCTGAATTTTTTTGACAGTCTTCTCTACTCTTAGGTTATATCTACTTCTTCATTTCTTTTTCATATTTAATCATGCTCTTATTTAGTTTATTACATATTATTTTTTAACTGAATTTTTAGATTGATTCATTCCATCGGTTCTAACATAAAAGTCCTCAGGTTACTGAAAAACCACGTACAATGTTTTCAGGTCTCTCTTCAGGAAATCATCTATCTTGAAACTCAGTATCGCCAATCAATACGTCAATTTTCAATCATAACAACAATTCCTAAAGTTGGCAATTTTATGAAGAAGATCATATAAAATAACTACTTTATTGATAAGAACTGTCCAGCAAAAAATTGTTCAATAAACAAAAGAAGTCCACTAACAAGCCAACAGCAGGAAATAGTTTCAAAACCTTCCAATTCAAAACACAAAGAGGCCATTCGATTGTGTCAATTCATATCAGGTACAGATTGAAGTAGTACTTACGTTAATGTCGTCGCCGACGGAAGAGATCTCCTTGTCCGCTCTCCTGCCGATCCAATAGGATCCCACCTTGTTCATTATCTGATCCATTTTTTCGCTATCTCTCTCGCGATCAAAGATCCTTCCTCACGAGTCTTCTCTTCCCCCACCTCCCCAACGTCGAGAAGAGCTCAACGGGAAGAAAGAGGAAAGTCTTCAGCTGTCTCGTCTTATCGTCTGCAACCGGTTCGGGTTGGTCTTTAATCTTTATCCGAACCGGTTGTTTCGACGCGGAGGTATGGTGTACGGTCGACATATTGCCCCATCCATTTGAGTTTAGACGGTTTTGGATTGATGGAGTCGAAATGGGCCTCAGGTTGTGAATTTTTATAGGGTTAATGAACTCTTACATCATGTTTGAAATAGAAGGAATTAAATTTTTTTTAAAAAATAGAATTCAATTACATCCTTTGGTAATAATTTTTAATAAGAAATTAAATTTTAATTCCTTTCAAATCCCTCAAAATAAATCACATCTAAACTCCTCTGATTTGTGAAAGAAATTCACTTGAACAAATTAAATTATCAAATTGTCTCCTCACAAAACAAATCAAAGTTGCTCCGGCTAGACCCGACCACGGTTCGGAACCGACAGTTCAACGGTTCATGGGAGGTCGACCCTTAAACTTAACCGCCCAAGACGATTACGGTTCACGGTTCGGAACCGTTGATTCACGGTTCGCCACGGTTCAAGATTATTATATTAAAAAATTAAAAATTAAAAATTATATTAAAAAAAATAAATTTTATTAAAAAAAGGACTTGCACTTATATAAGTTACCTACGTATCCCTTTAGGGTGTAAGGGAACCAAAGCCCACGTAGTTCTTTTATATTTTTACCCTTTTACATTTTTTACATTTTTATCCTTTCCCACTCACTTCCATTTCCTCCCGTTCCCGTTGTATTTGTTCCTTCGGTATCAAATTCTTCGACTTCGTCTTCTGAAAGTTGCATTCCTTGAATTCGCTTCTCGGCTCTGGTCCAATCATCAAGTAATGCTTGAGCTTCTAATGAGTCGGGAGATATAATTGATTGTCGTTCATCTAATATGTTCCCGCCGGCACTGAACGTCTGCTCCACAGCAACAGTTGACACTGAAGAAGCTAAAATTTCTTTTGCTATCACGGAGAGAACGGGAAAGCTTTGAGCCTTCTATGACCATCACTTCAAGATGTCGAAGTGTTCGCTATCTGCTTTATTAAAATCAAAAGAAGTCGTAAAATAATTCTCAAGTTCCTGTGTGGAACTTGAGGATCCTCGTGGACGTTTCGTCCGTTCTTTTAATAAAAGTTATGCTTTTGTAAGTTTTAAATTAGTAGTAGTAGGTTATTGTGTTTCAGAAATATTAGTTTGGGTTCCATATTTAACATAATATTGATTATAAAGATGATATAAATAATTTTTAATATTATATACAATATTAGTTGGATCCGGAGAGGAAGAATCTTTAATAGGAATTAATGCATCATAATATAAATTTAACATTTCTGGTAAAACTTCTAATTTAAATCTAGGATCTAAAGCAAATGCAATTAAATAAATTTCAGAAATTAAATAAAAATATTTTTTCCATTTAATTTTTATAGCTATTATATATAAAGTTAAAGCTTCATCATTTACATGTTCATTTAATATTAATACTATACTACAAAAATTTACTAAAATTAAGTGAGCAGTAGAATAATAAATATCAGAAAATTGTTCAGTTGCATCGTTAAAAACTTTTAAAATTTCACAAATACTACTACAAATATTCCATTGTTGTGAAAATAAATATATATTAGTATTACTATTTTGTGCAAAAAATAAACATAATAAATTTTTATATTGAAAAGAATCTTGTAATAATTGATATGTTGAATTCCAACGTGTTGGAACATCACGTGGAAATTTTTTTGGTCGCATTCCATTAGCTTTACAAAATCTACCCCATTGTTTCATCATAGATGGATGAGACCATAAGTATGAAATTGCGGTTCTAATTGGTTGAATATAATTTTGTAAAAGTTTTAATCTATCTTGAACACATAAATTTAAAATATGGCATACACAACGATTATGAAAAAATAAGCCACCAATGATAGGTTGACAAATAAATTTTAGTTCATCTATTGAAGCGGTATTAGAACTAGCATTGTCTAATGATATTGAAAATATTTGATGAGTCAATCCATATTCTTCTAAAACTATGTGTAATAATTGTGCAATGTTATGAGCAGTATGTGATTAATCAAAAACTCTATAAGTTAATAATCTTTTTTGAAGAATCTAAGAGTTATCAATCCAATGGCATGTTATACCCATATAAGAATGAGTTTGCCAATGATCACTCCAAATATCAGAACATAAAAAAACTTTATTATTTAATTTACTAAATTCTTCAATTAAATTCTTTTTTCCTTGTTTTACTAATTTTTTAATTGTACGAGTAAGTGTAGTCCTAGGTACACGTTTAGCAGTAGGATTAAGAGATTCTTTATAAAAATCTTCAAATGTGCATTTAGATCCAAAACTAAAAGAAAGATGTTCTACGGAAACAAATTTAGCTAATGATTCTCTTAATTTATTATCTGAATATAAAAATAAACCAGAATCAGTACTACTACCGCTAGAAAATCTAGATAATTATGTTTGAGAGCGGTTAAGCCTATATTTCGTCGGGTGCTTCGTTTCTACATGTCGTTTCAACGACTCATAGCCGCCGCCGACTTGGAATTTGTAGGAAGTATTTCAATGCTTGCGTTTTGCACGCATTTCTCCCGACGGAAGTGTGACCTTCTCAAAATGTTTAGTGAAAATAGACGATTTTAAAGGAGAATTTTCCCGAATCTTAGAAGTAATCGCATCGGTACTTCCTTGCGTTTCGGGGATCGGAGGGCATTCGGGCTGAGCCTCAGTCTCATTATCGGTGGATTGAATTTGAAGGTTGGGATCCTCGTATGCAATTTCTTTTCCCCTTCGAGATTGAGATAATGAAACTCCGTGACCTCTTTCCATTATCGTCGAAAAATAAAGAACGCAGAGAGAAGTTGAGAGTTGAGAATGAGAGATTGAGAGAAGAGAAGTTGTGTTGTGTGTGAAAATGATGAAATGGGCTCCCTATTTATAGAGTTCGGATCATAACGGTCACTAAATCATAGCCATTGATCAAAAAACAGTCAAATGATCTCATCCGTCGAAAAAAAAATCAAAAAACCCTCCAACGACATTGAAACGGTGGTTCAGTGTCGTTGGACCCGACGGTTAATCGTCGGTTCATGCGAACCGACGGTTAACCGTCGGTTCACGCTAACCGGCGGTTAACCGCCTGTTCGCAGGTTCTGGGGGCTAGAACCGAAACCGGCCCGGCATCCTGCCGGGCCGGTTCCGATTCGACCCGGCGAACCGGGTCAACGGGCCACCCGACCCGTTGACCTGGGCCGGTTCCGGCCCGGGGTCGGGTCTAGCTCCGGCTCTATCCTCGCAGGATAAAATCGTAAAAGTATAACATTTGAATTGAATTTAATTTAATTTTTATAATTTATTTCAAATATGAGAATTGGACTAATTCCTCATTTAAGAGGTTTCCACACAGGGTTAGAGGGTTCACAGCGTGTATTTCTAATTTATTTTGATGATAAATGACATTTTTTTATGAAATTAATCTCATTATATCATATTTAGTATTATCTAATTTATTATTTTTAAAAAAAAATCAAACGAACATCGATCATTCATATTTTAGTACTCTATGTTTTTATTAAAGTCAAACGAATGTCCATGTGAATCAATTTTAAAGTGACATGATCCAAAAATATATATATATATATATATATATATATATATATATATATATATATATATATATATATATATATATATATATATATATATATATATATATATTAGATACTAAATTTGATATTGGAATGATGATTCTAATATTAAATTTTTGAAAAGACCTTTTATATCGAAAATTAAAATTTTATTTTTATTTTAGTTTAGGATTCACCTTCTCAATTAAGTTATAGTGTTCAAACTAAAAAAAAATTAAAAATCGAAACCCCCAAAAGTTCACCTTCTCAATTGGGGTATAGTCTTCAAGCTAAAAAAATTAAAAATTAAAAACCTCTAGGTTTACCTTCTTAATTGAGTTATAGTGTTAAAGCTAAAAAAAAATTAAAAATCAAAAACCCCTATGGATTACTTTCCTAATTGGGTTATAGTGTACAATCATATTTTTTTAAAAAAATGGACTTGAGACGCCTTTCATTGTATAGTATTAAAATTGTTATTTTTAAAATTTGGGACTAATAAAAAGGTAAACGTCCAACTTTGAAATGATAAAAGTCTTTTTAAAAATTTGATGCCAAAATTATCAATTTAATATCAAATTTAAGACAATACGTATCGGTTCAAAAATACTTTTACATTATCTAATCATTCGACAATGTATAGAAGTTTGTATTTAGTTTCTACACATTATAGAAGTTAACATCTATTTCAAAGAGCAAACTAAATGAAAAGGATTCCATGATATTTATTAGGTTTCAAATAAATATAATATAATATAATCGTGATCAAACATGTAAAAATTTACATAATAATTACCTACTAATTTTTAGGTTTCCACATGATAAATTGATAGTTAGTGTGTGTATTACCATATAGAAGTCTGGAGGTCAAAATCTGATAAAATTAGTATTTCCATCCTGCCTACGTACTAGTCACAGTATCTAAGCTAGTAATCCCATAATTTATCTTATTCGTATTAGTCCTTAAACGGATTAGCGAGGACGCTAAGGATGAGTAAATTACTTTTTACTACCACCTACTAATTTTTAGACATTATAAAGTTAACATTCTACGAATTATAAACGTTAGTCTATAATTTATACAATCGTGTTTATCCAAACATATTTTCGAGATAAGGAACACATTCTTTTAGATGAGCATTAATTTAACTTTTTTCTTCAAAAAAAAATACTAATATGATTTTTTTTTGTTAATTTAGGGTGTTTTTTTTATTTTTTCGCAAGTTTAAATGATATGATATTTCTCAATAGTAAAAAATAATTAAATATTATTTTAATAAAAAAATACAGATGATTCATATGCGTGTTGTGATGTAACCACTTTAAATTAGTAGGGCAATTAATCAAATACAGACGAGTAGGAAATAGGATCCAAATTAATAGTAGTTCATAGACTCTCCAATCAGTAGGAATTCTTTTTAAAAAAAACACAAAGAAGCCAGGAAATCACACAATGTCACAAACCTAAAATCATCTACATTTTGCCTATATATATGATCGATCCATTCTCCAAATTCAATTGATCTTCTAACTTAATGTCAAGAATAATTGATTTCTAACTTAATTCTTTTACTCTTAAATTAATTTTCCCTCTATCTTAATTTTAAAATATTAGTTTAACTTAATAGTAAATATTTATAATAATCAAATATTATAATCATATATTTTATATTTTATGATATTGAAATCGTATTATTTCAATCGTAAATGTAAATTCTGTTTGCAATTTTAAATCATGCGTAACACCAACGTTCCTATGACACATTTGACTTGTCAGTTGGATCCATGAAAGTCAAAATCTTATCATTCAAGATAGATTTCATTTAATTCTCAAATTAATTGAAGCGTCTTGCGATGAAAATGTTGTCCTTAAATTAAGACATGAATTTGGGAAAGATATGGGAATTTTCTAGTTCGACTTTGACTGCCAATCATCAGAACTTATAAAAATCATTATTATTCCATTACTTGTGCACGGCACTATGCATCAAGTTCATCATCTTCAGCTTTCTCTATTTAAAGCCTTCTCTACACTGCACTGCACTGCACTGCACTCTTATAATTCTAATAAACTCCCCTGCCCTGCCAATTCTTCCGCTTGGCAATGGCTTCCAAAGCCATGGCCACCATCTTTCTAGTTCTCCTTGTGTTCAATATCTTTTACAAATCGACGGCTAGCCGCGGCCTCCTCCATTTCAAAGGAAACTCCTTTGCAAGACAAATGGCAATTGTGATGGCGATGAAGATCAACTTGAGCTCAAAGATATCTGTAAGTGAGGAAAAACCAGCGGTGGGCACTATGCTTCCTAGAGCCCGTGTGCCGCCGTCGAGTCCGATCGGAGGCATCAATGAGAATAACCCTTAGTTTTGCAAGGAAAAGTACTTCTCTACATTTATTTGTCTCTTTATGTGATGGGAATTCTTTTTTGATCAATTTTAGCAAGAAAGAATCGAAGGTTCATTTGTTATTTGAGTGTATTGAGATTTTGGGTTGAAAGAAATGTAAATATAACGGAAGGGAGTTTTTGTTGAGATTAGAGGTGTTTTTAACACCATTTAATGAGATTGCTCTACTATTATTTGCTAAATTTGTCTCTTTGTGTGTGTGCGCGCGTACATACATTTGTGAGATCAGACTGATCACTTTTAGAATTAATCAATTTAAAAAGCTATATATCTGGATTACCAAAACGATAAGACTTGAAAAATATCCTAAATTTTGAGCTAACTTAGGTCAAATGCTCATTGATGCGTAAGAATCTCTACTTTGTTGAAATATGAACACCCCTTCTCTCAACATGGCCAACAAGTTCATGCATCAAAATGATTGACGAGGACATATGTGAGATTTGGGCAGAATTTGGCCAGTTGGGCAACCGACTAAGTTTTTTAGGTAGACGAATGACAAAATTAGTTTGGCAGAAGGCTTTTCCACATGTGGATGTGGATAGAGTGGTTACACCAGATCAATAAAGAAAAAAAAAACATTTGCTGTCTGTCTTGTGTACGCAAATTGGATCAAAGACTTTCGATAGGTCTACAGAGACAACGAAAGCTACCATAAGATATTTTGGAACAAGAAAACGGCACTAGACTGAACCAGAAAGGAGTTTATTATTATCATGCATAAGAAACTTCCGGCGACCTTTATCTGGACCGCCGATGATCCCCCATGCCTCGAATTGCCTTTGCCGGGCCCTTGCCCTATCTTTCTCTTCAGCTGATTTCATCGAGAAGCAGAAAGGGCAAGAGACACCGTACTCCCATTCTGGAGCTTCCATGTCTGCGTCGCTCACAGGTTTCTTGCACCCATAACACAGTTTATATGTTCCTTGGGCTAATCCATGTTCCACAGAAACTCGTTTATCAAACACAAAGCATTCACCCTCCCACAGGGATTCTTCCTTTGGAATTTCCTCCAGATACTTCAAAATTCCTCCTTCCAAATGATAAACCTGCAAGTGATTAACCTCAATTTATGTATTATATAGATTTATTGTATCAACCAAAATTTATTTTCATTTTTAAAATAGTTTGAATGATCAGTATAAAGAGCTGTGATTAATGAAACGACAGGGAGGCACAAATCACCTGGCCAAATTATCTGTTTATTTGATCAAGTCTAACAGTGATGTAACTTCTATAAAGAAGGCTAGCAAGCAAAAATAGGGGAAAAAATTTTGGAGAAAAAAATCATCATGCTTACTTAGATAACAATCATAACATGTGGGGCAGAATATTTCATATTTTCAACTAGGCTAAATGAGACATGACCATTATTCTCCTAATTGTGGGGTCTCATCCACAGCCCATAGGATGGAAATTTTAAGATGCGTGAGATGACTAAATAGTTTTGGAAATTATAAAAAAAAAATTGATCAAGATATTAATACATAGGTCAATACTTGTAAAGACAAATCATATCTGTTTTATTCTTTTGTGTTCAGTGGAGTAATTGCACAGTTTGCAGTAGAAAGATCCACCCGACATTGAGTAGTCTAAATATGACCAATGTCACAAAGCAAATAGTATTACGTGAATAGCAAATGTCTAAACTCTCAGAAGTGATCTTCAAAAGCAATGTAGGTACCATATGCGTGAAGAAAAAGGACAATGAATTTAGGATGAAGTGATATAGGTAAAGCTAACTGGCTAGTATTGAATGTCTAATAATCAACATTGTTGGAATACTTTAAGCAAACCCTCAATGATCAAAATTGAACATGCTGCATACCTCCTTGAAACCTTTGCTAAGAAGAAAACTTGAAGCCTTTTCACATCTTATTCCACCTGTGCAGTACATTGCAACGCGAGGTAATGTCTTAGATTCTTGACTTTGAATCTCATTCAGTTCAAAGTTGCTGCCCAAAACTGAGTCTGACTTGCCATCTGATTCAGGAAATTGAAATTGATTGTCAATCCAAGATGTGAACTCCCGAAATGATGTGGTACATGGATCTACTGCTCTTCTAAACATTCCAATTCGAGTTTCATAGGTATTACGGACATCAATCACCATCTGACAAAGAATACATGGAAAACATGGTTCAAATAATAGAGCCTTCATCATTGTGTTTCAGCTTGTCCAAGCAATCCTGCATCACTCTATCTTTATGTGCAAGCTAAAGAAATAATTGAAACACTATGTGAAGGCATACATGATGGATGCTTGGAAAATCTTGATTCCGCTCTTGTATGATATGGCATGACCATAAGCATACATGATGGATGCTTCAATATTTCTCCTCATCTCCAGTCATAAAGACGTTATCATCACTAGTATGATTCCATGAGGATCACACAATTGAAAGAGAATCTCCGACAACATTTTCATATTGAAGACTTAAGTACTTACACAGTATAGAGGTTGCTTGGTTAGGGAAGCTAGTTGTATTTCTAAATAGAAGATGAACTTGACATACTTGAGGTTTTATGTCAAGGAGCGAACAAGTTGGCACTATTATGGATCTTAAAGTCATATTAGTACAAGAACCAAGTGAGTTACTAATTGATCTTAGAAAAAATAAAAGACTGTTAAAGCAACTACTACCTTATGGATTAAAACCTAAAATTTTATTTATAGTTAGTATAATTAATCAGATTCTAAAGAGATCACGTTTCATGATCATCAAAAAAGACCCTAATAATTTTACAATACCTCAAGAAAAGACATCTTATTTTTCACTCAATATCATATATGAATTGTGTGGTACAGTGATGAAGATTTAGTAGATTCTCCTATAGATATAGATAATCCACATCAAACCATTATATTTTTTGTGAGGTTACTTAATTTTCTAAAAGAGCAAGAAATAGACTTTGTAGACAAGACAGTGCAAAGGCAAAAGGCAAAGTACAGGGTCATGACCCTAGCAACGGGAGCTCTACCATGCCAAAGAGATGATGATTAAGTTGGTACATGCTCCTATAAAGCCAACGAATCACTATTATGATTATTAGTTTGTCGTGTATAAAACCTTTATTGCAACATTTCATGAAAAAACAAAAATGGTTAGAAATTGATTACCAGATTACCAAATCATTGGTTGTTAGCTTCAATGATCAACACCTAACCAAATCCATCCTAGAATTGAATATATTTATAATAACTTAACTAGCCATAATATATTTGAACTAGCTTAAGAAGAATGTATGTTATATGCCTCAATGTAAACAATATTAATATCAAGGGCCCATTTGTGATATTTATTGTTAATAATAATATACACGAGTACAGGAGACTAGCAAGGTAAGTGGTCTAGGTTTCATTGTATCAACCCGTTTTAGCTATGAATACTTGAATACACATTTATTCTAATTACAAAATAAATTATTGCTGAGTAAATTGAAAAAGAATTAATAGCATCATTAATTTGAATAAACAAACACAACATTATCACAAGAAAATTGATAGGGAACAATGACATTTTACATGAGTTCATATATCCTAGTAAGAATACCATGATCTATATAGGAGCACCCATATTCAACTGATACAATGCGCCTAATTACATTACAATTGTGTGTCCAATACAAAAATGCAAAAAAAAAAAAAGGAGCAACAAAATATTGTTTGTTCATTTGTAATATATGAGTAATAAAAATATTGACCATATCCTTCGATCTATTTATTTTTCTTTTGGAAAACGAGAGAAAGCTCTATGAAACTTTCTAATAAATTCTGTTAGGTTCAATTTTGATGGAAATGAGAATGCAAACAAGGATTGCTTAGACAAGAATCAAAAAGTGTAAAAATTTACTTAGTAGTTTCATCTTTTCCTTTTTATATTCACAAAGGAATATTTTTCTATTTAACTGTGATTCAGAAAGATGTGCTTACTATTGACCTCTTTCTGTTTCCAATTGTACCATCTATTAATGTAGAAATATGTAAATCGATTAACAAAATGGTTATTTGAAGGCAAGATAAACACACATAACATCTCAAGACAACATAAAAGCATACCGTTGCAAATCAATTAAGCAATAGAAAAAACAACTCACAATATCAGGATCACTTATCAGAGCATTCCAATCCTGTGGCTTTACATACTGACCCACCATCTTAGTAGGCCTTATTCTTGGATCTCCAAAAGTTACAATCTGAAGGAACAAATCATCACACCATGAGTTTTGCAGGTAAATCCCTGTGATAGCAAACAAATAGTATGTAGCTCTCCTCAATTCACACAAGATGAAAGGGAATCTCAGGATCAGTTAGCAATACCTCTTTCTTCAGCTTGACTCTAACATGGTCCCAGAGAAAAGGTGCATCTTCCCCTGCTCCAAGAGGGGAATTGCTAGTGTGTCCATGGTGGATAGCCTCATCCTCAGGGCTAACAGGTGACTCTACTAATCTAAGGCCTCTTAGCCGCTCATCAGCCTGAATAAAGTTCAAAACCTTCTCCACAGATTCTGGAGTGCCACATATGCTGCCATTGATTCCTTCTGGTGCAAGTATGATACCTCCTGAAACACGCTGAATAGAATCTGCCATGTGAGATCAAAATTGACTTACACAAAATTGAACTTGCAGCAAAAAGAGAGAAAAATCTTCCTGGTGATGTTGGCATACACAATACAGTATAGCATAGCCTAGTCACATGGAATATTTGAATGAATATGGTACAATTTTAGACAATAACATGTAACTACATGCTTGGGAAATAATATCATCATTCTCTATTCCATATATTTGGTATACCATAGTGATGTTAATGCTTCTGATAGTATAGATCACAAGATATTCCCACACCATGCATAAGAAATTATGAAGAATGACTATTCCTGAAATTGATAAATGTATGAAATTTCATTTCAATAGTGTAAACACTCTCGTGGATGCAGAGATCATCAAGGCTAAAATCACATTCCAAGATATAGTAGTCAAGAACAAACTCATATTCTGAGATAGAAGTGTTGGTAAGAATCATGCTACTAAGCATCACCTGAAAGTTGAGTACTGTGCGATGTATTATCTGTTTAAAACCATATATCAACCATCATAAAAGCAATTTGAAAACTAAGTATCCAGAAACATGGTTGGACTCCTATTACCAAAATTATCAACCAGGCCATTCATAACTTACACGATAAATACCAATATCCATCTCAATTATAAATTACGGCTAGCAATCAAGAATGTGTTAACCCATATTAAGTTCAACATTGTTCAAGGTTTAACACGGAACCTTAGCTTCAGCTTACCTTCCTTTGTGAGAGCATTCTTTCACTACTTGTAGTTAACTATCAATAGATTTAGTTTTGTACCACCATATGGTTATTTAGAATCATATCCTATATATCTATTTTTTTTTTTTTACCTTTACAGACTAGACATGTTCAAGTGATCAGCTTGGGATCCTTGCAAAATGAGGTTGGGATGTATGATGCACCATTGTAGGAGAATGTTGTAATCAGGAATAATATATGGAATACAGTCTAGATTCACTGGAGCCATTTACTAATCATGACTTATCACCAGAGTTACCATTAACATGCATACAAGTGAATAAGATCATGTAACATATGCTCAAGATGGATCATGGTGGAAAATATATGCAAAACAAATAAGATTGCATCCTCACCGTCTCCCGTTAAAGTCGGGCAAATATCAATCATGTTCAAAGAAAGAATAATAATTAAACAGTTTCTAACACTCAAATCAGTGGAAACTGGAAATCAAACAATGCGAGAATAGTAAATGTCCCAAAAGGTGATATCTTTGCGCTCACCACATCCTCGCAAAGCTCTTTCAGCGGCTTCCGCATTGCAGCGTGATCCGGAAAATCTGCAAACTTATAGAAGGAAACAACCACGAGAGAAGGAGCTGAACCATCCTCCGCCTCAGAGGAGAAGCTCGAGACAATCCACGACAAGCTCCGCCCGGCAACCCCCACGGCGATACGAGGAGCTGAAATCTGGAAGAACTTAGGATTAGGAAGAAATTGGATAGTGTTGGATAGGCGAAGGTGGTGCTGCTGATGTTGGTGGTGCTGCTGCTGATGCTGCAGATGAGGGTGCAGGGTTTGCTCTGCCTCCGCAGCCACGGCGAGAGGTAATCTAGAAGGAGTAGAGGTGCCGCCTGGTGACATGCGAGAGAACGTTCTTAATACGGCGGCGACGGCGGCGGCGGCACCTCTGCAACGGATGCCGGTGGAGAAAGCGAGCGGCGGCGAAGATGACATGAGGCAACGTTTCGCCAGTGGAGTAGAAGACGAGGGTTCCATCTAAGGTCGTTACGGGCCATCTTGCGGCCCACTTACTAACAGAATATGGGCCATTCAATTATTTCGGTACAGGCATGAATTTTTCAATCTCTAAATATCACAACGGCCTATGGTGAGATGAAAATTTTTGATTAGATTTTAGATTTGATATTACCCAATCTGATTAATTATTTACTAAGATTTTTATTTATACTTTTGATTTGTTCCCTAGTATGTTCAACATAATTGCTCTAACATGAAAGATAAATATGTTCGCAAGTTGTAAAGCTCGTGAGATGTTAGAAGATCTATAATTTGATAAATGGTTGAATATCATCATATCATAACCTTCCCTATAAGAGTTGCTATAGTTGGCTTATATGACACAAAAGGTGTTAATCTATAATAGCATAAGTAGCCATACAATTATGACAATTGTACTCAGTGGTGTAGCCATGTGGGGGAGGGGATGTGATCGCCCCTTGAGATTTTTTTTTTTAAATAGCGTCAAATCCACATCGCTATTTTAATCAGTCGATTCACCGCCACTTTGTCGGAAAACTAAAATTCATCATATATTTAGAAAGATTTTAACCTAAATTATCCAATGATATCACTTTCATGAGAAAATATCATGACTTAAAATGTTAAATATTGAATTTTTAAAAATACATATAATAATAAAAGAATGAACTAAATCGTAGAATATTAAGTGAGATGCTCATCCCTCTTTTTGAATTTTTTTCATTCTTCTTCTTCCCCATTTCCTTCTTCCCCTTCTCTTCTCCAATGACAGTAAAATTTTAGTTTTTTACAATCATCTACTCAAACATGAACAAGAGCTCTCTTTTCTTCTTCTTTCTCTTCTCCAATAAATAAGAAATACAATTCAGTTGTTGTCCTCTTTCAACAATAAGAGCAGCCCTTGGATCTTCTTCCTTGTCTCATGTTTTCTAAGATTTGTTGGTACCGCAAGAATAATGATGTTTTATCTTATCTTGCTCTCTTTGTGTCGTTGTTAGCTCGAGGTTGCTAACGAAGAAGATAAAACTCTACTCTTTTACTTCTCTCCCTATCTTCTTTTCTCTATTTTTCTCACTAGTAACGGTCATCCTTTTAGTTTTTCCAACAAATAACCCTTTACAAACTGCTATTTTTCCACTTTGTCCAAGCACAACAACAACAAGAGATATAAGTTGTTCCTTTTTTCTTTCACTTTCATTAATTAAAGGAGAATTTTAAAATATAAATTTTATTTTATTAGGTTACTAATTAGGATAGTTATTTAAATTGAAATAGAAGTCTCATATGTAGAATGCTAAATATTAAGAAGAAGCAAGATCGATTTTTCGACTTTGAATCATAAATAAATTAAAGGAATCAATGGATTATTATTTCAAATAAAACCAAGGATTAAGATTGAAAATTTTGAATTTAAGTATGTTTTCAACTCCTTAAATTTGAAACTTACCTTTTTAGATTGTTAAAATCGACATATTTGAAATTCTCAAAAAATTTAACTTATATTTTTAAATATTTTTGAATTTTTAGAGTTAGATAATTCAATTTTGTATTGTATTAATAATTTTAATTTATTAAATTTGACTTCTTTGATTAACATTCCTAGCTAGGCCACTAATGGAACTTACTGTAAGCAAAAATGACCCATTTTACCTCATCATTGAGTCTCCGCTAACTACTAGCAAAGTTATCACCTGTCTCAACAAAATCTAATTAATTTATGGATATTAAAAATACCGTCGCCTCCTACTACTCAAAGTTGTTGGTGGAGTTTGCACTAATGATCACACTCAAATTTTGATGTATGATAAATGGTTAAAATTAGAGGTTATATTTGTCTAACCTTGTTACCAAGTGTACAAGATTAAAAAGCTTAGAACCTGAATCCAGCTGAAGCCCAGGTTGATTAAGATCTGACTGGAAGTCCAATTGGGTCCGCGGAGTCTGACAACTCGCTGAAGACCAGATTGGTTGAGACTTGGCATGAAGTCCAGCTAGGTCTGCGAAACCTGACAGTTGGTTGAAGTCCAGATGGGACATCTAGCAGGAAGACTTGATCGACCAAAAAGCTGGGTAAGTTTGTAAATCGTAAGTAATTAAGGTAAGTCACTGGAGGAAAGAGATTCAGTGAGGATGAGTCCCTGGTGGGACCGTAGGCGCAATTTAACTTAAAGCCAATTTGGAGATCTAAGCTGAGGCCTTAACTAGATCGTAGTCTTAGAAAGACAGAATCTAATTAATAATCATATCATATTTATCCTATGTATAAATGTGCTAAATATATTTTGTACGGTATAATTTATTTTTGTAAACTAACGCTTTTTGCAAGACTTAAGTGCAAAAATTAGCCTCGGATGAATAGTACATGAGGCGTCTCATGTGAGACTTGAAGTACCTAAGTTTGGACTGGAGACGCTCTAAATGGTTGAGGGTGCCTCTGCACGGATAAGTGCTGAGAATCATATTTTGACACTGGAGGCGCCTTGGATGGGACCTGAGGTGCCTCAGTTTAGACTAAAGGCACCTCAAGTGATGATGAAGGTACCCTCAGTTGGATAAGCTACGATGACTTAGCTATGGATCAGATTTAAGGATATGAGGTGTCCTAGTTGAGAACTAAGACGCTCGTAGTGGCCTTTATAAGGAGCATTCGACCCGCTAATGAAATGTTACACTTTCATAAGTGACAATGATTATCATGTGACTCTGCTTCGTGCTGCAACTCTGCTACTACTCATCTACGATCGATCGCAGTCGGAAAACCAACTCCAACACGTGAACTCGACGAAATTCCTACAATGGTATTGGGTAATGAAGTTTGAATTATTGTTCTTTCATTTTTGCAAAAGGGAAGTGTAGGTGTATTACACTTCCTAGGTCTTTGTTTATATTCGACTACTCTACCAGAGATTTTCGGTAGAGAGATTCAATGGATTGCCCATCGAAAATGTCCAATAGACCTAGGCCTTGGAGTAGAAGTCGTCGAATGCTTCAAACCAAGTAAATATTGGTGTTTACTTGTGCTCTTTCTTTTTGTATTTAATTTGTTTATTACGCACTCGTTTTATAAATTCTAAAAAGATATTTTTAAAAGACATCTAAAATCTAACCCCTCTCTCTTATGTGCATCAATCCTATATAAGCTGCTTGAAAATAGTTCTATTGCTTTTTCACCATCTAAAGTCTAACTGTAAACATGCCTTCGAATGCTCTGGTAGGACATCCATGTAGTCTTTTAAGTATCCACTATTTGATTCCTAACTACGACACACCTCATAGCATTTCCTAATTTATTATAATGGTCGGTAGGAAATTTACCTAAATCGAACCAATCATCTCTATAATTAATCAGCCTGAAGGGTTAGATAATTTGTATTACTAAAAAATTAAAATTAAAATTAAACAAAATACATGCTCCTAGATAATTACTGTACAATGGTAAGCTGTGGGATTGGCAATGATGATTCGAATATCACTAAAACACAATATGTCAGATTATATCTAAAGAGTTCAGATTATCTGTGACGTTGAATTGTTCGTCATGACTTATCTGTTCTCTATTTATCTTGGTATAGAAAATTTTCATAGGACAAAGACGATGGCTTCCATGTTAGTTGAAATCAGAAGAACAGCATACATGAATTATTAAAAAATGAAACAAAAAAACATATATACATCGGTAAAATTTAAAGGATGATTTTTTTTTTTCTAACCTGATGTCGCCCGGTAGGGTACGAAGTTACCGTGAAAAAAGATCACTTTTTTATAATCCATGTATCCAAACCTAATAATTTTGAAAGCGATAGGTTCAGTTATACGGAAATTTTTATTCCGCATTAAGATAAATTTTTGAAGCGTTCACAATTACTCACATCTGATCCTGATCGAAGACAATTAATTTATGTGAGGAATTCGAAGTGTGATGCTCTTATTTGCCATTGGGGTGCGAATCCTGAGAAAATTTCTGAATGGTCCGTCACGAATATTTTTTAATTTATTTTAATAACCAATAAAATTTTTTATAAAATCAAATTTACCGTCCGAAATTCAACTTTACTCAATTTCATTAATTATTTTTTCTTATTTGCCATCCAACTATCTTACTGGTGTATCATATCTGACAATAAAATGGGCATTTCACTTTTTGGGTCTTATGTCAAGACCATCCTCAATCTCATGGGCGGAGCTAATAGAGACCCGACGTGGACAGCTCCCCACACTGGTCCCCAAAAAAATGATATAGGAAATTAAAAAAATATTTTAAAATAAAATATAATTGTGACATGATGAGTTTATATGAAAAATAGGGTATACAATAAATTTGCAAGGTCAAAAACAGTCTACTGGAACTTGCTCAATTCACGAAGATATTTATTAAGAGATAGACCGACATAATCATATTAAAATTATTTTTCTATTTATTTACAATGTCTCATCGTAATCCGGCAAAAATGACAAATTTATATTACTATTGTATTAATTTATTTTATGATATTATTAATATGCAACTTTAAGAGTTAAAATATACATTCTCAAAGACAAATATGGAGTTGCTCCTTTATATAGTTTGTTTATACTCACAAAATTCATTTTTAATTTTGAGAAGAAAAAATTGATGCAACTATTTAAGTTTTATCCATAAGATCTTTTAAGATTGTAGTTGATGAACAACTTGAAATAATGATAAAGTAATTATTTTAAGATGTTTATAATTTTTTCTTTATGAATTATATTATATTATTATTTATACGAATCAAATTTAATAATATAAAAATATTAATATTTGAGTTTCAGTTTAAAAAAATAGGTGATATTCAAATTGTATTTGAAACAAGAAAATACACTTGAGCTCGGTTCAAAATAAAATTCGAATCCATTTCGACTTGCCTGAACTTCAATTCAAGTAAAATCAAATTATAATTCGAAATAACTTAAATTCGAGTTCAATTTGAATTATTCATATCTTAATTTGATCATATCTAAATTAAAAATATATAAAAATAATCAAATTTGAATTCAAATTTGATTCACAAATGACTAATAATCGAACAAAATATTATAAATTTAAATTCGACTAAAAAAATTATTAAACATCGAGTCAAACTCGAATTCATTAATTTCAAATATAAATTAAATATTTTTCGAACCCGTTTAAAAAGTCCAACGACATGTTCAATTCATTAATGTAGCTCTCTAATTATTTATATTGAATCAAGATCTTCGTTAGGTAGAAAATACGATTTTTTTTATAGATTTGTTTTTTATTTTTATTTTTTTTAAAAAATATAATATTTTGAAAAACATATTTGGTTTATATTTTTTAGTCTTGTTTTTCAAAAAAAAGATATAGCATTTTTTAAAGAATGAAATAATATTATTTTTCAAAAAATAAAAAAATATAATTTTTTAAAAAATAAAAATGAAAATGAAGCAAACCAAATACTTCTAAATTTTCGTAAATCATATCTCCTTAAATCATTTTACCTTTACCTTCCCATTTTATTTAAAAATATATATTTAAATTGACACGTATCCCACCTAAACCAGTGAACGTCCACCTAAAAATTGATGCGGCCCTTAAATTTTATTTGACCATTTGCACATTTTCTTTTTCTTTTTTTTTTCGAACATGGCCTGTTAACATTGCAAACGCTGGTTAGCCCTTAAATCTTTTCTATTTTTTTTTTACTGTTTTTATGTATTCAAGTTTGTTATGTCATGCATGCGAAAAGGTCATTTCTATCCTACTACATTTGTAAAAAAATTAAAATAAGTGAATTTTGAACTTCCTAATTTTTTTTACTTCTTTATGATTATATAATAATTTCGTCAAAATGTCATAAAAAATAAAAATATAAAACGGCTCAAAAACATTTAACATAAAATTAGATTAATCTAACTTCACAAAATAATTTTGTTTAAATTTATTTGATTGATTGAGTTTGCAATGTTAGATGCCTTTAAATTTTTCAAAACCAAAATAATTATAGCAACACAAATTAAACGCGAGCATATTTATGACAAAATTGCAAGA
The DNA here is from genome assembly GCA_024364735.1 of Boesenbergia rotunda. NCBI lineage: Eukaryota > Viridiplantae > Streptophyta > Magnoliopsida > Zingiberales > Zingiberaceae > Boesenbergia > Boesenbergia rotunda. Next base: position 61,332 of record JAGFNQ010005719.1, read on the forward strand.
CTCGTACATACACATCTCCTCAACCATCGCATAGATATTTTTACGGGGTTAAGTCAATCATTTCAGATTCATCTATTTTACGTAATTCATTAATTCTTTCTCATGACAAGAAAACATAGCATGAATGGCTGAGATAAACGCTGGTGCCGAATGATGGGAAGAAACAGAGCCACAACAACAATGAATTCATCTTCCCTAATAAAACCAATCAAGGGTAATTGACCAAAGACACCAATTAACGGTAATTGAACAAAGATTTAAAGCTGTGAAATTCGCCAATAAACATATACTTTTTAAATTAAAAAAGAACGTACGGTATTTTTTATTTTATTTTTCTCGTCCATCGTCTGTATTTATTCAAATAATAATATAATTATGCTACTGTTGTATTTTATAAATAAACATTGTTGTTGATTTTAAAATTTATACAGTAGTTAAATGGTATTGTTTTTAATGTTTGTAATTGTTGTCCGTCCTCGGTATTTGACATAGTCGGTTTGCGACTTGTCGGTACTTTCGGGAGGTTGCTGCCGGTAGGCAAACTGATTTGTACGTCGAGGCTAGTGTTCGACACTATCTCCGTAAAACGATATTGCTCCGCTACAGGTGTTCACGGATAGCAGCAATTCGTTCCCAAGATACAACGACGTCGTCTCGAAATAGTAGCACTCCAAATTTCGAGACCGGCAAACTTGATCGCAGGTTTTTCGAACTCTTTATGCAGAGGATGCTTGAATGCTATGCTTAGAAATGCAATTCTGAATGAGATGAATTTCCAAATGAGAAGGAATCTTTATATAGTTGGTGAAGAGGTAAGTAACTCTTAGTGAGGAGTGATCTGGATCTTTCAGATCAAAAAGACATAACCCTTTGGAAAGGGTTTAATCTCATCCATCAGATCTGAAGAGTTATAACTCTTCAGATCTCTTTTGATCAGATCCATTGGATCTGAAAAGTTTTAACTCTTCAGATTATGGAATGATCTCGTCCATTGGATTCGAAGAGACTTATCTCTTCATCCATCTTGATCTCAGCCGTCAGATCACTTCATTTAATCCAACGCTTCAGATCAAACCCCCCTCCTCGCGACGATGCGTACGTGCAAAGTGCGCTTACAAAGCGCCCATTGCACGCGTGCGCGCGTGGCGGGCGACGGGCTCGCAGGTGCGAGCACCTGCTCGCCCATGGCTAGAGAGTTCCTGTGCTTGTTGTGTTAACTATATTAACACAGCAACACATATAAGAAAGCTTTGGCTTGCGCCGGTAAGCGATGTGGGACTAAAAACCCCATCCTTCCTTAATATGTATTTTGGATACAACCTTTCGCCATTAATTTCTCATTCACCCATAATCGGTTTTGAGCAAATTAATAGTCTAAATTAATCTACGTGAAACGTAGACTTTGATTTTGAAGTCATATCAGACTTTCAACGATCGATGGCACCTTGATTTTGTATCGCAAAACCATATCCAACATTTAAAATATAATACCACAGTGACATTGATTTTTAAAAATCAATATTATAAAACAGAGTTTTTTAAAAATTAATATCATAGTATTGATTTTTAAAATATAATACTAAATGGTAAAATGAGAATGGTAAATTATCTTTCAATCCTATCTTAAATTTTATTATCAGTCCTTATGTCAGAAAAAGTTTATTTTCAATCTTTACATATAAAATTTTATTTACGTCATTCCTTAGTATATACTGATTTACTTAATTATCCTCATTATTTTTATGTATAAAATATCTAAAAGAGATATCATTTCATCTAAATTCAGTATCATTTAATTAGAATCTAATATATTTTTTATTAAATTGAGTATGGTTCTTTTTCAAACTCAGTTGAATCGATCCTTTTTCAAATCCAATTGATCGAGAAACGATCGGAGCTGCTTATAATTGATTGGAGCTGCTCTATCAATTGAGGAGTTTTGATTGATTAGAAATTGATCGACAATCGATTAGTTATATTTGTTATGAGAGAATATCATCTTTGTTTTTTATAGTTACAAAAGTCCAAAAGTATGTATAATTTTTCTTAAATTTAACACATTTAAATTATAATTTAGTATATTTTCTATTAAATTGAGTATAATTCTTTTTCCGTTTGATCAATTGATTAGGAGTTCATACAATTAATTGACTTAAGATGAATCAATTGGATCACACTCAAACTGATAGAATATATACTAGATTCTAGTTAGATGATGCTAAATTTAGAAGAAATTATACCTTATTTCGGACAGTTTGTATCTAAAAAATGAGGGTAATTAGATAAATTGGTAGTTGAAGTAAATAAAACTTTATATGTAGGAAGTTAAATAAATTTATTCTGATGCAGGAATTGAAGAGAGAGTTGAGTTTACATTCAGGGTGCGTTTGATTCAAGTTATCATATATAACTTTGTTAGTAATCACATAACCAAGGTATTGGGGAATGAAACATAACCTGAAGTTGTTTACTTCAATTTAAGTAATCAAATAAAATCTTGTTTGTTTGGAGGTAATAGTCTATAACATAATCTAATATTTTATCGTATTACCCTTTAAAATTTATTTAGATAATTTTATTAAATTTTAAATTGAATTTATTTAATTTATTAAAGTTTTAATTAAAATATTAAATTAAAAAAATATTCGTCGGTGACATCGATGTCGGCGTCGATGTCAACCGTCGGTGTCCACATAGGCAGTCGGTATCTAACGTTGGCTGTCGGTGGATGGTCGTTGATGATCGGCACTCGGCGGCCAGCGCCGGCCGGCTGTTGGTGCCGATCGCTGGTCGTCGACTGGCGGCAACAGTCGTCAGTCGTCGTTGCCGGCTGTCGTTATCAGTTATCGGCCGCGAATAATACTTTCGGAATTTAATAAATTGTAATGATTATTTTCGTCTTAAATAAAAATATTGGAGGATAATTTTGGAATAATAAGTTTCATAATCCCGGAATCAAGAAAAATCTTATTTTCTTAAGGCTTTTCGATTCCGAATTGCATGCCCCTTTTGCTGACGTATCAGGCATCGATCATTATTTGAGAATCGTTGATTATGTAAATCAAACATAATTTTTATTGATAATCTTAAATGGATAATCAAGATTATTAAGGATAACCCTAACTAAAAGCACTCTCAAGGAGTTTAGTACAATTTTATCAAATGTGAAACAAATAAGTATTCAAATGAGAAACAAATACGTATTCAAACCCGAAAGTCAAGTTGTTGTATAAAATTCCAAGATGACGTATGCATTGATGTCACGAGGTCATAAAATTATTAATGAATTTGGGTGTTGATGATCGAGTAGTTAAAGCGCCAGCGCTTGCGTGGGCGAGAGTGTTATGTGCCTACTACAACCAACAATATACGCGTCGGCTGGTGTTTTTTTTTTTTAATTTTGTTTTTTACTTGCCTGCTAAGATTTTGAATGATAATATTAAATAGAAAAAAATTAAATGAAATTTGTTAAGTTCTCATGTAATATACTACATAAGAGATATAGGATAATAAAACCTCTTTTATATATATAAATAGAAAAAAATTAAATGAAATTTGTTAAGTTCTCATGTAATATACTACATAAGAGATATAGGATAATAAAACCTCTTTTATATATATATATATATATATATATATATATATATATATATATATATATAAATTGCGGACTCTCTGCTGGGTGATCCTGCGACAATGGAAAGCGCCTTCTTCCATCTCAAATTTTTTAAATTATTTTTAAATTAATATCTTTTCAAATAATAATTATACTCTTAGAGTTTATTTTTTTAATTGGATTATAGTATTTAAGTTATTTTTTTAAAAATTTTATCCTTAAGATTTAAACATCTTAATTGAATTATAATTTTCAAAATAAAAAATAAAAAATTAGATATTCATAAGATATAAAATATATTTAGCATTTACATGTGAGAAAATATTTATTTTTAAAAAATTAAAAAAATCTCATTCGAAATATCTAAAATCGCATATAAGTTGTCTCATGCTCAATCTAAGACGTCTCAGATGGAATTTGATCAGATGCCTCAAGTACATGATGCGTAACAAATCTATAGTACACGATCCGTAACCGAGCACAACTTATATATATAATATATGTAAAGTGAGAGTTTTATTATGCTGCTAAGTTACATCGTACATCTAAAATATTTTTTTACTAAAAGTTTTTGTTAGGTTTAATATTACAATTCAATTCTAAATCCTAAATGACATAATCATAAATTAATATATATATATATATATATATATATTATTTTATGAGCGTCAAATATATTTTTTAATTTTTTTAGTTTAATATTTAAAATTTAGGATTTAGATTATGATATTTAGTTTTTTTTAAAAAAATTATAGATATGTTTAGACCATCATAAGATAGGTAGAATTCAAAACTATATATATATGATATATATATTCGGAACTATTTTATTTTTTAAAAAATTATAAATTAATAATTAACTAATTGTTATTTATCGTAGTTGGTAGACCGCTGTCTTTGTCTGTACGGGGTTAGGCAGCCCACCCCTGCGCCGTCACATTAAATTGACAATCGATCGGTCAAACTAAGGTTTGAATCAATGTTCTCCAAATTAATTAAATCACCAGTAAAGTTAAATCACATGTTAAATCAAAAACTGACCTGATCATCCAAGAGAAACGCACACGGTGAGAAGATTGCAAAATAATATAGCAGATGAATTTAGGATGATCAATTTGATCGTATAGAAATTTTTTATCGATCATCAGGATAAATTGAGAAGCGTTTGCGATGAATAATTTAGAAGATCAGCGTCCCAAGATTCATGTTGTATTTGAAGAATTTTTTTTTATAAAATACGTCGTAATTAGGGATTAGATCGTGAATGTCTGAGATAGCAACTAGTCATCTTACCGTTGTATCATAGTCCCGAGGTGAGAAGGTTGTAAAATAAACAAAAGCAACAAGTGGAGGCCTCTAATATACGAATTTGGAGATATATGATTCAAGCGTGAGAGCAGAATACAAAACACGTTCAAACTCTCAAAAGAGGAGGGATTTGACTTTTGCATAATCTGAGCCGCCTTCGGGCTCCCAACAACCCACCGCTCCTACGAGACGTGGAAAAGGTCAACGAGTCAATAATGGAGCTTCCAACAACTTGTTGGATATGATTTTGCGATACAAAATCAAGGTGCCATCGATCGTTGAAAGTCTGATATGACTTCAAAATCGAAGTCTACGTTTCACGTAGATTAATTTAGACTATTAATTTGCTCAAAACCGATTATGAGTGAATGAGAAATTAATGACGAAAGGTTGTATCCAAAATACATATTAAGGAAAGATGGGGTTTTTAGTCCCACATCGGTTACCGGCGCAAGCCAAAGCTTCCTTATATGTGTTGCTGTGTTAATATAGTTAACACAACAAGCACATTAGCTCTCTAGCCATGGGCGAGCAGGTGCTCGCACCTGCGAGCCCGCCGCCCGCAACGCGCGCACACGCGCAATGGGCGCTTTGTAGACACACTTTGCACGTACGCATCGTCGCGAGGAGGGGGGTTTGATCTGAAGCGTTGGATTAAATGAAGTGATCTGACGGCTGAGATTAAGATGGATGAAGAGATAAGTCTCTTCGAATCCAATGGACGAGATCATTCCATAATCTGAAGAGTTGAAACTCTTCAGATCCAATGGATCTGATCAAAAGAGATCTGAAGAGTTATAACTCTTCAGATCTGATGGATGAGATTAAACCCTTTCCAAAGGGTTATGTCTTTTTGATCTGGACGATCCAGATCACTCCTCACTAAGGGTTACTTAACTCTTCACCAACTATATAAAGATCCCTTCTCATTTGGAAATTCATCTCATTCAGAATTGCATTTCTAAGCATAGCATTCAAGCATCCTCTGCATAAAGAGTTCGAAAAACCTGCGATCAAGTTTGTCGGTCTCGAAATTTGGAGTGCTACTATTTCGAGACGACGTCGTTGTATCTTGGGAACGAATTGCTGCTATCCGTGAGCACCTGTAGCGGAGCAATATCGTTTTACGGAGATAGTGTCGAACACTAGCCTCGACGTACAAATCAGTTTGCCTACCGGCAGCAACCTCCCGGAAGTACCGACAAGTCGCAAACCGACTATGTCAAATACCGAGGACGGACAACAAATACAAACACAACTAAAGTCATAGCAACGAAGGCTCGTGAAGAGTGGAAAAGGTCAACAAGTCAATGATGATCCTCTAACAACTAAAGTCATAGCAAAGAAGGTTCAATAAGATGTGTCCATAACTACTGACAATGTCAACTGAGATGCATTAAGATGAAATTTTTTTTGAATCCTAAATTTTTAAATCAAATTACATCTCGATCGAGGGTCATTTTAATTTTTTGTTAAATTTCTTTAACTCGAGTAGATTGTAATTTTGACTTCGCAACTAGATATGCCACCATGATAACAAACAATGACGATCAAACACGGCTGAATCGGATGGTAAAGCGTCTGATCATTTATTTCAGAGTCACAGGTTCGAGGGTCGTCAGTTGTACACGGGGATAAAATCCTGATCTGTAGGTATTAATCCCCTCGATCCTAGGAGTCTTACCACACCAGTGATAACCATGGTTTGCCTTTTTCTAAAAATTTATGGGGCCGGGACAAAGGAACCACTAAGGTGGCGGTTTTATTTTTTTTATTTTTTTAAATGACCATCAAACATGTATCGTTGTTTTTTTCCCCTTGGTTCTTCGTTCACAATGTTGATAAGGATATATATCATTTTTTCATTGAGATTTTTTTTCCATCATTAATTTCTTTTTTTCCATCAAACATTTTTTAAACCTAAGTCGAGCTTTAACGAAAACTCGAATGTCACTGACAAATTATAATATAAAATAAATTTCTTTATCTTTAGTGGATCCGGACGAAATAATGACCCGGCTCCCACACCGTGTGTGAAAGTCAAAATAGGTTGTTGACGTGGAGAATGCAAGTTAAGAACCAGGGCAGAATAAAGCTTGCAGAATAGAGCTCCAATCCCTCATAAGAGGCTGATCAGAAGAAAAAGCAGACAAAGTCTGAGTGGGTAGATATGCCCTCTCGATTCGACCGATCAAGCCCATCATGATCCGGGCGGATGTTAGCTGGATGGGGGGTCGGGCTCGCTCGGACTGGGGCCCTTGGGAAGACCTGGCCACAGTAGGGCCCACGGACCGGGGGAGCCTGCAAGGCGGGCCAGCGGGTCAACGATTAGGGTAATTGCCAGTCGACAGCTGAGAGATAATCGGAGGAAGGTTCGGGCTTAAGGCAGCTTGGGGTCCGGGCAGGGCCCGGACCAGATCTCGCTGGGCAGAGGTCCTCACTTGACCACAGGGTCACAATCGGGTCTGCTCAAGGGTTGTCACAACCGTTCAGAGACGAGATTCTGGAGAGAGTGGCGCCAATACTGGCCGATTGGTCGAGCCCGGGCGGTCGGTCGCCCGTGAGGAAACTCGCCCACATTGCAGAGGATATCGTTTATGCACCCCTGAAGTATGAAGGATATTCGCAAGATCTCACTAGAGGACAGTGAGATGGCGCGGGCCCACTGAATTGACAGACAGTTAAGAAAGACGAGCGGCCATACCACAAGGTCATCGCTAGAGGACATTGAGGCGATGCGGGTGTGCTGAATTGACAGACAGTTAAGAAAGGCGGACGACCGTACCACCAGGTCAAGTTGCTAGGCTGTACGATGACAGATCAACCCCTTTGTCGGCCAGCAAAAGCCTGCTGCTGGATTTATGTTAAATTCCTCAGGATACTTTGGTTGGTTCTTGTCTACCATCTCGCCTATATAAAGGCCCACCCTCCCCCTTTGTGGGAGAGGAGGGGGATAGGATTCTTGTACAATTCTCTCATTCCCTATTCGTAGGAGTTCAGAAAGAGAGTCATCGGAGTACCTTCGCTAGAGATCTGACCAACCGGTCTCTGTGCCCTATGTGGGGGTCCCTACCCGTTGTCCTTTCCGCACATTTGACTGGATATCTCAATCGTTCGCCAGTCATCCCGATCATCCGGTCGGCGACCTAGCAGTTAGTCTTCGGTTGACACCCAAGTCATCGCCAGGTAACCCCCCCCCCCCCCCCCCCCCTTTGCCTGATCGATAGACGAAAGATGGGTGATTCCAACAAAATGACCATCATCATTTCACCAGAGTATTTCGAGCTACTGGTTGCCGCGAAGGCCCAGAAGCTGGCACATCAACAACTGAGTGGCAACCCGTCCGCCGGGATACCTGCCGGGTCAACCGAAGCGGTGTCGGCCCAGCCGGGAGGAGGCACTCACCCCGGCGTGTGCGCCTATTTCCCCCAAGCCTTGTTCCAACCTAGGGAAGATGAGGCTCGGTCGGATTGTGTGGAGATATCCTCCTCCAGTCATGAGATTCCCCCCGACCCGGCCAAGGGCAAGGCTGCTGCCTATCAGATGTTGGTGGACGGGTCATGCCTTCCCTTCTCTCGTCACATCCTCCGAGATCCCGTTCTCAAGCATTTTCGACTCCTAGCCATCCTGGAGTCAGTGGGGCCTCGAACCCGGAAGAGCACTTGGCCAAATTCGAGAATGCAACCCTGCTGCATTAGTACACGGACGATATCAAGTGTCAGGCGTTCTTTACCAAGCTATCTGGTCCTGCCCAACGGTGGTTTGATCGGCTTCCTAGCGGGTCTATACAAAGCTTTAAGGATTTTAGGAAACTTTTTTTACAACACTTTGCGAGCAATCGACAACACCATAAAACAAGCCTCAATCTCTTTGCCCTCAAGTAAGGCCCGAAAGAGTCCTTGAGGGCCTACATTAAGAGATTCATCCAGCTGCCGATGGCTGTGCTGACCGCCACTCTGGAGGTAATCATCAATGCCTTCTCCCGGGGAGCTACAGGATGAGGAATTCTTCTGCTCGTTGGTCAGAAAGTCGTCCAAAAGTTTTGAGATCCTCTTGAGGAGTGCAGTGCAGTTCGTAGACATAGAGGAAGCGCAGGCTGCCCAATGGAAGGAGATAGGCTCGAGTCCGACCCTTCCCCCGACTCAAAGGGCCACCCCCCCCCCCCCCCCCCCCCCCCACGGGCGGGTCCATTCAAAGTAACCACCGACAGACCAAGATTCGGATACCGGTAGGTGCAACAAGTAACACAAGGATGCAGCCCAGCCAGATGGAGACCATATTGCTCTTTCCACTAAAGCCACACGCACACCACCCAGGAGTGTTGACAGTTGTGGCGAGGCCAAGCTCTCGTTGCCCAGGGAGCACCTTGGCCGACTCCGCACAAACACTCAGGCTCCTGGGGGCCGCTAGGGGCCGCCCTGGCGGTCTTGCCTACGGAAACACCCGTTGCCGACAACTATTCCAACCGGCTGGTCTGCATGAATCTACAGAGGTTAATAAGGAGCAAGCCAACCAACGGAACGCGGTGCAAGGGGATGTGAACATCATTCCCAGAGGGCCCACGTACGGGGACTTCAACCGTGCTCGAAAGTCCCAACTGCGCCGACTGAAAATTCATCAGGTCGGGACCAATGCAGCTCAAGCCCAAGGCCCCCAATCAGTTTTGGGCACCAGGACTTGCAGGGATTGGAAGTCCCCCATGATGATGTTGTAGTCATATCGAAAGTAATAGCTAATTATCATGTACACCAGACCATCGTGGACACGAATAGCTCGGTCAACGTACTCTATAAAAATGCATTTGACCAACTACAGATCGACATGGCTGAGCAGCAGCCAGTGACAACACCTCTATTCGGATTCACAGGGAACGAAATACAACCAGTCAGACAGATTAAGTTAGCCATCTTCTTGGGAGAAGAACCCCTGAAGAGGACTCGGTGGTCCATCTTTGTCATATTTGGCCGACCGACTCTCAATGAGTTCTAGGCAGTCGTGTCCACTTTCTACCTTAAAGTCAAGTTCCCTGTAGGGGATAATGTGGGAGAGTCCCGGAGGGATTAGAGTGTAGCCCGGCGTTGCTACATGGATAACGTCCAAACAGAGATCCAAAAGACGTTTAGGGTACGGTCTGCTAGCTGCAACATAGTAGAACCTTTGCCCTGGGTTGAGCTGCGGGAAGACAAGGAAGAGGTTCAGCTGCTTCTCGAGCAGGGAGCTAAGGTCATGATTGCACAGGGCCGCCCGGGTGAGCTAAGGTAGGAATTGATAAGTTGTCTGGCTTGGAACAAGACTGCATTCACTTGGATGGTCGGGGACTTGAGGGGCGTCCGACCGGAGGTCATGAAGCATCATCTGCACGTCTACCCTGATGCCCGCAGGTAAAACAACGGAAAAGGGATTTCAGTACTAAACATAACAAAATCATTCGAGCCTAGATGGATAAGCTCTTAGAGGCCGGACACATTCGAGAGTTTCAGTTTCTGATGTGGCTAGCAACGTGGTGTTGGTATCCAATCCGGACAATAGATGGCGTGTTTGTATTGACTTTCGCGACATCAACCGAGCTTGCCCGAAGGATTGTTATCCTTTGCCAAGAACCAGATGGTGGAATCCATTGCTGGGAGCAAGTTGATCTGCATGCTGGACGCATATCAAGGGTACCATCAGGTTTCGCTAGCGCCAGCCGACCAGGAAAAGGTCAGTGTCATCATGGCGGATGGTACGTACTGCTATATTGTGATGTCGTTCGGATTGAAGAATGCAGGAGTCACCTATCAGTGAATGATGAACAAGGTCTTCCAAGAACAGATCGAATGAAACATCGAGGTGTACGTCGACGACATCCTCATCAAGTATGTCCGGGTAGGCGACCTTATAAATGATACAGAAGAGACGTGTGGCTCATTGAGAATGTACGGGTTGAAGTTACACCCGACCAAGTGCCTCTTCAGAGCCAGGAGTGGGAAGTTTTTGGGATATATTGTCACTGAGTGGGGCATTGACGCCAACTTGAGTAAAGTGAAGGCCCTGCTCGACATGCCTACTCCTCAAAGTTTGAAGGAAGCCCAGCGGCTGACCGATAGAATTATGGCGTTGTCACATTTCATCTCCCGTTTGGCGGATAGGAGCTTGCCATTTTTCAAAACGGTAAGGCAAGCCACCAAGTTTCAGTGGGATAGTGAGTGTGATCGAGCGTTTGAGGAGTTGAAATCGTATCTGGTCAGATTGCCGGTATTAGCCAAGCCGGTAGAAGGCGAAGTCTTGTATGTGCACTTGTCGACCACGTCGGAGGCAATGAGTGTTGTACTAGTGAAACAAAGAGAGACTGAGCAGTAGGCTACTTCTTTGGGCACTTATTGTAAGAAGCCGAGTGTCATTACACCGCACTCGAAAAATTAGCGTAAGCCCTGCTGTTGGCCGCCCAATGTCTTCGACCTTATTTTAGCCCATCTAATCATAGCGCTTACTAATAGTACCTTGGGAAGACTATTGATTAACCCGGAAGCTTCAGATCGGATGATCAGGTGGACTATCAAACTTAGCAAATACGACATCCAGTTTCAACCTCGGTCGGCCATTAAAGCCCAAGCGCTTACAGACTTCCTCAGTGAGCTATACATAGAGAAGGTAGAAGGAGTATGGAAAATTTACGTGGATAGTTCATCTACCCGGCAAGGGAGTGATTTGGGGATCCTTATGATATCCCCCAAGGAGGACCATCTTCACTTGGCCGTCCGGCTGGCATATCGAGCCACTAATAATGAAGCAGAGTATGAGACCCTTATCAATGGTCTTTAGGCAGCAAAGCATATAGGGGCTTCTAGGGTTATCTTTCAATCAGATTCACTTCTAGCCACACAATAGTTAGTCGGGCGATTTGAAGTTAATAATGAGCGATTGCGAGCCTATTGGGAGTCTTTCGAGCAACTAAAGTCAGGGTTCTAGGAAGTGGAGTTGCGTCAAATCCCGAGAGAGAGCAACCTCAAAGCATAACAACTGGCTAAGTTGGATGGGGCCATCATCCCTTGGACGTTGGCTCAACCCATGGCTCATACTATTCTTATCGCTCAGGTAGAGTAGCAATCTGAGCTGGAGCTGGGCGGTGATTGGAGGGCTCCCATCATTTCTTATCTGTGGGGGGAGTCCTCCCGGGCGACCTGTCTCAAGCGCGGATGTTACGGAAAAGAGCCATCCAATTCACTCTGATCGACGACATTCTTTACAAGTATGCTTTTTCCAGACCCTTGATCTAGTGTTTGGGAAGGGAGGAAGCGGAGTACGCATTAAGGGAAATACATTCAAGATCCTGCGGAAGTTATACAGGTGGTCGATCGGTGGCTAGAACGGTCCTGCTCTCAGGGTATTTTTGATCGACACTGCAGAAAGAGGCCGACCGGCTAGTCGCCATCTATTTGTCCTGCCAGAAGCATCAGAACCTGTCTCACCGACCGATGGAGTTCATGAAGGCTTCCGTAGTATCCTGTCCCTTCGATCAGTGGGGGAAGAACATTGTGGGGTCGTTCCCCATAGCTCTTGCTAAGAAGAAGTTCCTGTTGGCAGCGATCGATTAATTCTCCAAATGGGTTGAAGCAGAGGCATTGGCCCGGATAACGGAGGGAGTGGTCATAAAGTTCTTGTGGCAAAACATCTTATGCCGCTATGGGATACCACGTAGGTTGGTCTTGAATAACGATCGACAGTTTCAGAGCAAGAAACTTCCAAGACAGGTGCTCGCCCTATGGGTTCAAATAGGCGTTCACCTCAGTCGCATACTCGTAAGTCGTAAAGCAATGGCCAGCTGGAGGTGGCTAACAGGGAGATTCTCCAGGGACTAAAATTGAAGTTTGACCATGTAGGGGAACTTGGGTGGACGAGCTGCACGGCATTTTATGGGCCTTGAGGACTACACCGCGAGAAGGCTCGGGTTGCACGCCTTGCCAGCTGGTTTATGGGGCTAAGGTGATGGTACCGGTGGAGGTAGGAAGCGAGTCCGACCGGCTAAGACTGTACGATGAAGAAAATGGGGAGAGACGGTGACTAGAACTAGATCTGGTGAAGGAGATACGAAGTCGAGTGGTGTCGCGGATGACCTCCTACCGCCAAAGGATGCAACAGAGGTACGACCAAAAAGTTAGGCCTCGAGTATTTCAGGTCGGCGACTTGGTATTAAAAAGAGTCGGTTGGCGATGTAGGAAAGTTGGATCCTCAGTGGGGTGGGTCATTCAGAGTAGTTCAAAAGCTGACATCGGGGGGGGGGGGGGGGGTATATTTTTTATGAGACATACAAGGAAAAAAGCTCGATGGGCCTTGAAGTGCGATCCACTTGCAACGGTACCAGGAATGAGCGAGTTGAGGCTTGTGTGGCCGCTAGGGAGGTAGGGGGGCCTATGTAATGCTTATGTTATTGTTTGGCAAGAGAGGAGACTAGAAGTTAGAGAGTCCTATGCTCCCACAGACCCGCCGACCTCGCGGCCCGACCAGATGTGGCTGCCCATGATCCTCCTGGTCTGCCCAAGCGACGTCCAGACTCTCGCCTACGAGTGAGTTATAAGTGGGTCTGCTCCGACGCACCCGCTGATCTCGTGGCCTGATCGGGCGTGGCTGCCCACAATCCTCCTGGTCCGCTCGAGCGGGGTCCAAACTCTCACCCGCGAGCGAGTTATAAGTGGGTCTCACGCACCCGCTGACCTCGGGGCCTGATCGGATGTGGCTGCCCAAGATCCTCCTGGTCCGCCCGAGCGACGTCCAAACTCTCGCCTACGAGCAAGTTATTATACGTGGGGTATGCTCCCACACACACGTCAACATCGTGGCCTGACCGGACGTAGCTGCCCACGATCCTCCTGGTCCGTCCGAGCAATATCCAAAACTTTCGCTCGCAAGCGAGTTATAAGTGGGTCTACTACCATACACCCATTGACCTCGTGGGCCGACCGGACGTGGCTGCCCACAATCCTCCTGGTCCGCCCAAGCAACGTCTAGAATCTTGCCCGCGAGCAAGTTATAAATGGTCCTGCTCCCACGCACCCCCCGACCTCATAGCCCGACCGGATGTGGCTGCCCACGATCTTCCTGGTATACCCGAGCGGCGTCCAGACTCTCGCCCATGAACGAGTTATAAGTAGGAATGCTCCCACACACCCGCCGACCTCGTGGCCCAGCCGGACGTGGTTGCCCACGTTCCTCCTAATCCGTCTGAGCGGCGCCCAGACTCTCGTCCATGAGCGAGTAATAAGTGGGTCTTCTCCCACGCACCCTCCGACCTTGTGGCACGACCGGACGTGGCTACTCACGATCCTCTTGGTCTGCCTAAGCGCCGTTTAGACTCTCGCCCACGAGCGAGTTATAAGTGGGTTTGCTCCCACGCACCCGCCGACCTCGTGGCCCTACCGGACGTGGTTGCCCACGATCCTCTTGGTCTACTCGAGCGACATCCAGATTCTAAGTAGCAAGACATTAGTAGTCAGGGCCCACCGTTCCACCTGATTGAACTCTAGGATCTTGATGCTTGGGGGGGGGGGGGGGTCATCGACGCACCCGGTTGGACGTTGTTGAGGCGCTCTGCAAGACTCAAAGGGCAAAGGCCTTCAGGCTTAAAATAGCGAGCGACTAGCCTTTTGACCCAACCGAGCGGGGGGTAGGAATGTGAGTAAAAAGACCAGAAGACATTCCACGAAGCCCAAGGGGGGGACCGAACAAACAAAAGGAAGTAGTTCATTGACAAAGCTGAGCAAACCAAAGGAAGTAGTTCATTGACAAAGTTGGGCAAACAAAAGGAAGCATCTCATTGACAAAGCCCTGGAGACAAAAGGACAAGTGAAAAACTACAAGACTAAAATACAATTAAGCTAATCCTAGGTGAAAGAATTGAAAGGTCTGGGGGAAGGATTTCTCTGACCCGGGACAACTTCACAATGTTCGATGGCAGATCCTGAGATAGGTGCCCGACTTCCTTTAGCTGCTGGATGGCACTGTCAACCCCATACTTAAACATATTGGTCGTCTAACGTGCGAGCTGTTGACCGAAGGTGGGGGAGTTGATGTATTCGACTAGATGCGTCTCTAGTCGGGCGCACTTCAACCTGATACGCCTTCAGAGCGATCAGCTCCTCATGTAGGCGGGCGATCTCTTATTCACGGGCAGAGAGCTCAGCAGTCCGGACGACCAGCTGGTCTTCTAAGGCGCGTCGGCTCTCCTCCTTGGCGATTAGGTTCGCCTCCCTGACCGTCAGCTCGGAGTCCTTGGCGACCAGCTCAGAGTCCTTGGAGGTTATCTCAACATCCTTGTTGGTCAATGCCAATTGAACTTAATGATGGGAGGCGCCTAGCTCCTTTAGATGGACGACAAAGACCTTGGCCTCCACTATTTTCTTATCCAGGTCTGACCCAACATGAGCCTGGTGGGTCAACGTGGTTTTCTTATAGCTATCCAGGTTGTCCACATAGTTGAGGGCTTGGGTGATCGCCCGCTCGACTGTGATTGTCCGTCGTTTCTCTTCCTCGAGGCGCTCATTAGCCCCTACTAGCTGATCCTTGAGCCCCACGACTTTCGAACACAGAAGGCTGGTCCCCTCATCGCGGGGTGGCAACACTCAGTGGTTAAGGTTGGTCTCCAACTCTTCCACCTGCCATTCAGCCTACCGCCGTCCTCGAGCGTTGAACACCAAGGATGGGATCACACCCTTCCAGGCCGCGCAGAACTGAAATAGGAAAGAACATTAAATTGTTAGTACCCCCGAAGCAGTTGGCTAAGCCGATGGGAGATTAAAAAAAACAAAAGAAAAGAATTTTACCTTAGTGGCATCCATGAAAAAGCTATTGGCCAGGCCGATTGGGGCCCGATGATGGGTGGAAATTATCCCCTGATCCCAACATTCCACCAAGTCCCCGAGCAGGCTTACCTGTTACACAGGGGTTGTAGAAGAGCTGGGATCGGCGGCAGGAACTTCAAGGTAAACGGGCGACTAGTCGGATGGGTGGGCCGCTAATGAGGAGCTCTCCCAGTTGGTGAGTGATAAAGAGACGGCTCATCGCAGCGAGCCAGCCTCAATGGTGTGAAGTTGCTTGTCACGGCCGGGCCGGTGGGAACCCGAGGCTGTCGTGTCACATGCCTCATTTATCAGCTCGGTTGCCAAAGGCACGGAATGGGCTACTGAACGACGCTTCTTCTTGCGACGCAACCGGACGAAGGGCGAGGCCTCGACAAGGGCGGCGACGTCTATGGGATCTTTAGGGTTCTCCACGGCTGGGTGTTCGGGGGAGGCTTCAACCACTGCAGCGTGGACGAAAAGTTTGGGGCTCTCTCCGGTCGGAGAAGCCCCACCGACCAAGACATCTCCCATCTCCGGAGGCACCTCGCCGGACGCCGCTTCGGTCAGAGGGGAGACAACCCTCTTGGCCAACTCGTCGGCCGCTCGGGCGTCCAACTCAGCATCCTTGAGCCCGAGCATCTCTTCCAGGGCAGTATCCCATATCATTTGGGCTACAAGATATAAAAATTCTTAATATCAGCCCAAACATGCTCAGACGAGATGGAATGACTTATCAAAGGAGGTCGACAGGGCAACGAGTGTTTGACTCACTCTAAAAATGTAAAGCATGGCCTCGCCGAGCAAGCGAATGCCGTGGAAGCGAAGACCCCCGATTCAAGAGAAAGCTAACTCGCACTCGGGGTCAGAACGATAATTCTTCCTGACCGCCGGCTGTGCGGGTAAGTCCTCAATCCACTCGGTTGGCCAACTAGGGGCTAGGTTAGTGTTAATTAATGAAGAAGTAATGGGTTTTCCAACCCATATTGGAACTAGGGATTTTATCTAGGCATGAAGATTTGGCCCGACCTTGGAAGAAGAAGTTTCTGGGTTCCTGTTTTTGCGGATAATAGAAGAAGTGGAAGATGCGGGGTGGATGGCCACTCGGTAGAGGGTGAAAAGGATAACAGTCCCGCACAGGATTTGTATTGCGTTGGGAGATAGTTGGGAGAGGAAAATTTGAAAATATCTACACGCTTCAGCTATAAAGGGGTGTAAGGGAAACCTAAGTCCACCTAAGAACTGTGAAGAAGTCGAGCTGTGGAAGGTGGGGTCAGTCATGGCTGTTAGGGATAATTTGGCGATAGTCCGGGGGCACATGATACTCCTCCCGGAGGGAGTCGAAATCATGGTTGCCCATGATGGACACGGAGGTTGTGTACCACAGACTAGCGACAACAATGAGGGAGACTATAGAGTAAACAGAAGGCCGACCGAGTAGGTTCCGTAGAGTAAACAACAGGGACTTTTTAAATATAGCGACACTTGTTTTATTAGAAGAAAAATGCAGGTATTCAAAATTTCTATATTGTGACAAAATTTCTATATTTCATTCATACGAAGATGTTCAATTTGATATCGTTGAATTTTTTCATAGACCACCGGATAAGCATAGAAGAGTATAGCCTAATACTACGAATGATTTGAATATCATACACATTTATTTATACCGTGTAAAAATTAAATCCATGTTACTTGAGAAATCCATCCATCTATTTATCATCGCACTAAACGACTGTACCCCACTTTAATCCATAATTACAGTTGAAAATTCTGAGCATTAGTATTTATTTTAAAATTAATTAGATGATAAAATCTGAAAAATTCTGAGCAATAGTATTTATTTCAAAAAATTAATTAGATTATAAAATCTGGATATCTCGTATTTAAAAAAACAATTAACGTCTACCTTAGAAATTTATTAAAAGTCTATCTATGCATTTATAATAAACTCGCTCAGAACGTTTCATTCCTATCCTATTCCACCAATCGACTAAAAAACCCTACAATTTCTTATCATTACAAGTAACTCCTCATTCATCTCAATCGATTTCATGGAATGAACTGATAATTAATATGTGGATGTTATCATTTTAAAATTTAAAATCAAAATATAATAAAATCAATATATTCATCCTTCTACATATTAATCATAACATCTGAATTAATAATTTTTATAAAATATTTTTTCTATATTAATTCATAAATAGATTAACCAAAACGCTTAGACGAACTAATAGTTTTTTTTTAACCTCGATCGGCCAGAGCCCAGAAGTACAACTTAAAATTTAAATACACACATCAAATTGCAGTGGTTCACTTAAAGATATTTTAAAAAATAAAAATCAATTATAACGGAATAAAATATACTTTTGATAGCTTCTATAAAAAGGCAGCCTCCTGACTTGACCTCTCGGCGCTTCTGCAATTCCACTCAATAAATGCAAACTGGAATTTGAAAATGAAATATTGCAAAAAATATCGCCGTGTCCGTATATTTTTCAGCGGCACAATTATGAATTATGACGGTGGTCCGTAGAATTAGATTTATACAATAACTATTTTCTTTTATTCTTGCTATTATTATTAAATCGTTTTCACTACTATAATCGAAACTTAATAGTTTTCTATAATGAATAGTGTGAACAGATGGTAATTATAATCGATTCAATAGTAAAAAAATATTTTTTAATTTTCCCTTTTATTTATTATCAAAAGAGCGTATTTTAAAAATGCTTAAATTCCTTCTAAACCTAGAAAAATTGATCACCTGTCTACCAAACAAATAGATCAGTTAGCCCAACTAAATAGAGATGTATTAATAATAAGAAAAATAATATCGTTAGTGAAAAATTTTAAGAAAAAACTCAATAAATAACGTGATATTTTATATGTAGTGATCCTCGACGGATTTACTATGCTCTCAAGGTATAATTTGATTCGGGGTGGCGGCCTCCGGTCGTTGATGGTGTCCGAGTAATAATCGGACGTGTGCATGTAAAATGTCATGTCATTCACTAATTATTTTATTGAATTTTTTCACTGAATGTATCAGAGCTCTAATAATAAATTTAGTCATTTTAATCAAATATAGTAAATGAGTTATAAGTTTGAAATAATAATTTGCGTGCACTTTTCTTTTTATTATTATTTTTCATAAATGTGTTTCAGCAATTATTATTATTATTATTTATTGAAATGAAAAATTAGTTGAAGATGATGGACACAACTAACCAGTCAAATAAGTTCAGTTTAATTGCAAACGGCGACCGGCTCTACCTACCACCAGTTGACGGAGCACGAGGCTACCTCACCCGCTCCACTAACGTACCGCCGTTGCTTTTGACGATTTCCGTCAAACCTACCCCCAGCCCCCGCCGCTTTATAAAATGTCCCCACGCCCATTTTCCCCTCAACCTCAATCGGGGATACTACATCTGATCCAGTACCATCGTCGAGCACCTTCGGCCATGGATCTGCTCCTCCTCGAGAAGGCCCTCCTGGCCCTTTTCGCCGCCGTCACCCTCGCCATCGTCGTCTCCAAGCTCCGCGGAAAGCACTTCAAGCTGCCCCCGGGACCCCTCCCCGTACCCGTCTTCGGGAACTGGCTCCAGGTTGGCGACGACCTCAACCACCGGAATCTCACCGACCTCGCCAAGCGATTCGGCGATATCTTGCTCCTCCGGATGGGCATCCGCAACCTGGTGGTGGTCTCGTCGCCGGATCTCGCCCGGGAGGTGCTCCACGCGCAGGGCGTCGAGTTCGGATCCCGCACCCGCAACGTGGTCTTCGACATCTTCACTGGCAAGGGGCAGGACATGGTGTTCACCGTCTACGGTGACCACTGGCGCAAGATGAGGCGGATCATGACGGTTCCCTTCTTTACCAACAAGGTTGTGCAGCAGAACAGGCAGGGTTGGGAGGAGGAGGCCCGGTTGGTGGTGGAGGATGTGAAGAAAGACCCCAAGGCCGCCACCGAGGGTGTGGTTCTCCGCCGCCGGCTGCAGCTCATGATGTACAACAACATGTATCGGATCATGTTTAACTTCCGGTTCCAGAGCATGGACGATCCGCTCTTTAACAAGCTCAAGGCCGCCAACGGCGAGCGCAGTCGCCTTGCGCAGAGCTTTGACTACAACTACGGCGACTTCATTCCCATTCTCAGACCCTTCCTCAGGGGTTACCTCAAGAAATGCCAAGAGCTCAAGGACAACCGCCTCAAGCTCTTCGATGATCACTTCGTTTCCGAGAAGAAGTGAGTATGATATGCTATTATCCATCCCTGCTCTAATAGTACTAATTTGTTAAACCAACCAACTAAAAGTAGCTTCCTTCCTAATTATTCAACTAAACTACAAATAAAAGGAAAAAAAAAAATGTAGAAAACAACATCTTGTGGTTATTCTTCTCTTATTTTTGTTTCTGTTATCGATGGACCATTAAAATACTAAAGGCGATTGCTAATTTGTAAAAATGTGGAGCAGGAAGCTGATGGACAAATTGGGATCAAAGTTAGAGCTCAACTGCGCTATTGATCACATCTTAGATGCTGAGAGGAAGGGAGAAATTAATTACGACAATGTTCTTTACATCGTCGAGAACATCAACGTTGCTGGTACTTACATACTCCTTCCTCTCTCTCTCTCTGTATCTACTTCGCCTAGAATGCATGCGTACTTTTATTTTGCAAATATATGATCAATAGGAAAATACAATAGGTTTCGTTCTTTTCAGTCTTTCAGTGGTGAAATTTTAGCGATTGATAGAGAAAGAGGGAGGTCAATTTTTTTTTTCTAGATACCAATGTTTATGAATTACTCATGTTCTTCCTTGTAAATAGCATGGATGATACCTTATGCATTGAAATTATGGTGGGGTTGGAATGGATCCGTTTGTTGCCATAGAAGATCAATTCCAAGATAAGCTTCCCTTCCCGGTCCCAACTTTTCAATGTTCTTGGTAGAAAGTCAATTTCGATAAGAGACCAAACCAATTACAACCTCACCTAATGAAACCAAATTCACCAAAAAAAAATGCAATTAATTCATTGACAGAGAGATATCGAAGCATTTGTTTCTGGAATGTGCGAGTACTAGGCTAACAATTATTAGCTGGTGTTAGGAAAAAATTCTTTTTGGCTCTAATTAGGTAATCCATCGGGCAAGATGCTAAACTGCTAATAAGATTCCTGAACTTAAAAAGGTGCTAAAGTTGGACTTAATTCTTTGATTATTTTTTTTCTAATTGCTTAGGTTAATTGTGTTCACAATTATTGAACTATAAATAAATGTTTTGGCTATTTTATCTGCGTTTTAATACAAGACACGTAGTTCTTGAATCCTGTACTCTTTATCACAAGGGAGGCAAATTGAAGGTCAAATATGGATATGCACTCCAATCCAAAGTTGTCATTATGCTAAAAGAGTCCTTGCTTTAGCTCTCACCAATAATTATAAATATTTATTCTCGATTAATTTTTTAGCTGTCAATTAGCTGGTCAACAGAGAAGATATATTAAATATCAGTAAAGATAGTGACTTTTATTATTTTGGATGGTGATTCTATTTATCAACCTCGAAATTTTATTCAATCTTTTTTATTATTGAACTTTGCGTAAGACTATATGGTATCCAATTAGATCTTAGCCGAATTCTTTTCCCTATTCATCTTAGTTGAGCTTATTCTTTCTTCTCGGTGATTACCCTTCTCCAAATGCAACACGGATCGAGAATCGATACAGAAAACGACTGTTAAAGGAAGCAAAGTTGCATCATTCATTCTCTTTCCTTGCAGATTGTGACAGGCACCCTACCACAAAACNTAGCCATAGCAGCTCATTATGATTATGAGATATGGCAAATGGATGTGAAAACAGCTTTCCTTAATGGAAACTTGCTTGAGGATGTATACATGATACAACCTGAAGGTTTCACATCGGTTGATAAAACCAAAGTATGCAAGCTTCGACGATCCATATATGGACTGAAGCAAGCATCTAGGAGCTGGAACATCCGTTTTGATGAGACAATCAAAGAGTTTGATTTCTCACAAAATCCTGACGAACCTTGTGTGTACAAGAAGGTTAGTGGGAGTGCAGTCGTATTCCTAGTATTATATGTCGATGACATATTGCTTATAGGAAACGATGTATCAGTTTTACAGACAGTTAAAATTTGGTTGTCCAAAACTTTCTCCATGAAAGACCTGGGAGAAGCAACCTATATCCTTGGAATTAGAATCTATAGAGATAGATCAAAACGGTTGCTTGGTCTTTCGCAGTCTACATATATAGACCGAGTGCTAAAAAGGTTTAGCATGTCGGAATCCAAGAAAGGTTACCTTCCCATCAGGCATGGGATCAACCTTTCGAAGTCTATGTGTCCGCGCACAGAAGACGAGAGGATTAGCATGAATAAGATTCCCTATGCATCCGCAATAGGATCTATCATGTATGCTATGTTATGTACTAGGCCCGATGTATCGTATGCTCTGAGCGTCACGAGCAGATACCAATCTGATCCAGGAATGGATCATTGGGCGGCTGTTAAGACAATCCTTAAGTACTTAAGAAGAACTAAGGATGTATTTCTAATATATGGAGAAGGAGATTTGATAATACGTGGGTATACAGATGCCAGTTTCCAGACAGATAAGGATGACTCCAAATCGCAGTCTGGATACGTATTTACTTTGAATGGAGGCGCAGTAAGTTGGAAAAGTTCCAAACAAGACACCGTAGCGGATTCTACCACGGAAGCGGAGTATATCGCAGCTTCGGAAGCAGCAAAG
The DNA here is from genome assembly GCA_024364735.1 of Boesenbergia rotunda. NCBI lineage: Eukaryota > Viridiplantae > Streptophyta > Magnoliopsida > Zingiberales > Zingiberaceae > Boesenbergia > Boesenbergia rotunda. The sequence continues at coordinate 83,856 of JAGFNQ010005719.1, forward strand.
GAAGCAGTTTGGATCAAGAAGTTTGTCTCAGAACTTGGTGTGGTTCCAACCATTGATGAAGCAGTGCCGGTTTACTGCGACAACAATGGAGCTATTGCACAAGCGAAGGAACCAAGGTCTCATCAACGATCCAAACACGTGCTTCGACGCTATCATCTGATCAGAGAGATTATAAGTAGGAATGACATACAAATTGAGAGAGTTCCCACTGAAAGGAATATAGCGGATCCTTTAACTAAGGTCTTGCCTCAAAACAAGTTTGAGGGTCATGTTAGAGCCTGTGGTATTGGATACAGTAGCGATTGACATTAGGCCAAGTGGGAGTTTGTTAGTGATATGAGAGAAGTGTCCTAAGGCAATCGCTTTATGATGTAAACATTTATTTTAATAAATGATAATTCACTATTTGAGTGTACATGTTTTGTGTATTTGATTGGGATCTTAAACTCATCTACTGAATGTCCACAATACAACTCACAGCATAAGAGAATTTGTGATGGGATCACAACTAGTGATTATCTCTAATGTGTAATTGTGAAGTATTGAAATTATCCCTAGTCGATGAATTGATAAAAACGGACACTATCAATTCTGTCGAGACTAGCATGGGTTATTCTCTAATCAGCTGATTCTCACTAGCTGGTGACATTGGGATGTCCGGAGATAAACATGGATGCTAGTTAAGGGAACTAGTTCATTGGAGTGACTAGCTGTGAGACTTCATATGGGAATCTACATGTAGATATGTCAATGAAGATCTTACTGCGGCTTAAGTGCGATGTTCCTTTGACTTGCGGTGTTCAAGTCATCTTGGTCATGGAGACTTATACTTTGACATCTTAAGCAAGCATCTCCAAGGAGATGTGGACCCAGGATGATCGGGTATAAGCCGAAATGCCCGAAGATGTTTGAACAGCCTACAAAGGATTCACCACTCCTTGCGAGGAGATGTATACCCAGGCCTATCGTCGGATTGTTACTCAAAGCCTCTGGCCAGAGCATATCATGTTAAGAGTGCGAGTCTCTTAAATACATGAGAGTAATTAGAAATCCAAAGGACGAGGAAGACACTACTTGGGCTAGGTGTGACGTAGTCAGCCTAGTGGGGACTGACACCATAGACCGTGTCCTGAACCAAGTGGGTATAAGGTGGTGAAGGGAATGAGGCACGACTCATTAGAGCTGCTGAAGGGTTTCAGAATAATTTCTTCTGAGGTCAAACCGTTGATCTTTCGATTAATTGGGGATCATGATGTACTACTAGGTGCCACTCATGATCGTTCTATAATTAATGGGTTAATTATAGGCGGCCAACATAAATCGAAAGCCTATTTAGTCACACGCAATACGAGTAATCCGAGGGATTTAAAACGAGTTGAAAATTGGATTTTCCGATCAAGAGAAACAAGTCAAATCTGAGTTAGTCAGAGGCGCAATGGAAGCCAAAAATGGCTAAGTCTTTTGAAGGCTTTTTGGGCGAATTAAATGAGTTTAATTCGCGGTTTATTGGGTTGGTTTTGGCCGGCCAAAGAGGGTGTTAAATAAGAGGAGAAAAACCAATTTAATTGGTTTAATTAATAAAATAAATCTAGTATGATTTATTTTATAAATTATGGATAAATAAATTTGTATAGAGAAATTTATATAAATAAAATTTGTAGAAATTTATTCTTTTATGGAAGATTAAAATAATCCATGAATTGGTTTATTTTAATTTTATAAAATCAATTATGAATTGATTTTTTCCATAATAAGAAAGTTTATAAATTTCTTATAAAAATTTATTCCATAATTTAAAGAGAAAAAGAATTAGTTTTATTATAAATTGGTTTATAATAAAGACTCGGTTTAAACGGAATAATTAATAAGAAAATTTATAAGATAAATTTCTTATAACTAATTCCGTTAATTCGGTTTAGAGGGAGACTTAGCAAAGGAGTTGCTACTATATAAAAGAACCAAAGGCTAGCCCTTATTCCTAACTAATTAAGAGATTAAGAATTCTCTCTCCCTCTCTTCTCTTCTCTCCTCCTTCTCTTCTTCTTTCCTTAGGGCCGGCGCACCCTAGCTCTCTAGGGTCGGCGCACCCTAGTTCCTCTAGGGCCGGCGCCCAATCACAACACCAAGGAGGTGTTGCCGTGAGCCACTAGAAGAAGAAGAACCCGAACACGAAGTAGAAGATGCGGATAGCGACTCCTCTCTTCCGGAATACGATTCCGTTACTTCATTGGTTAGTTTTTCCATTATTTCTCTTGTCCTTCTAGTTGTGCCTTCCGAGAATCTAGTAGTTCTCGTCGGCACAAAACTCGTGACTTTGTGAAGTCATCCCGAAGAGAACTCGGCGTGGACGCGAATAGAGGCGGAGCTTCCAAGGGACGCTACGGTTGGATCTCGTCCCTTACTTCGAGATACGAGAGGTACTTGGTAAATTTGTTTACTTTTCCGCAAAGTTTTATTTTATGATTATGTCAACACAATGTAAGGTTGCATGCTAGATACGAAGTTGAAATAATTTAGGAAATTATTTTATGCAAACTCTTCCGCTGCACGAAAAATTTTGAATTTTACGAACTCGTATCCTTGTCGACATGCACCCGGTCCCAACAGAGAACACTACTCTTAATTATTCCTAGTCAAGTATTAACATTCAAGGACAATGTTAATGCATAGAGACTAGCATGTAGGTCAACATGATGACTTGATCTCACAAGTCATGGATATGAGATATCAAGTTGACACATGGGTATACATTAGAGAATGTATACTGAATGGCCCTCCATGAGAAAGTATCATGGATCGTTATATGAGTGTCATATACTTTCTCATATGACTATTAGTATGACTATTAGTCCTTAGACCTGAAGTCACCATAGTTCCCTACATAAGGAGTTATGTACTTTGGTTTCGTCAAACGTCACCCGTAACTGGGTGGACTATAAAGGCGATTACTGGGTATGTAACAAATTATGCGGAGGGATGTGAGTGATGTAGATGAGATCTATCCCTCCTATATGACGGGAGAGATATCATTGTCTTGATAGAGTGAGATCACTAAGTGCATGGCCATGCCCAAATAAGGCAATATGAGATATTGAGCTTATTTGATTATAGTGAGTCTACTTGGAGTTCAAGACACATAGATTGATTGGAGGATGACACGGTCTATGCCTCATGAAAGATCAATCTAGATATCAAGGATAGAAGGACATTGTCACATATTATGAAAGTCATAATTAGTAGTCACATTGGTGATGTTGAATCTCAACATTCTTGTAACTTGGGTAGCAATGATGTGTTGCTAGATACCGCTCATTGCTTATGTTTCTAAGAGGTTAGAAGCATTGCCAACGTTACAAGAACCTATAGGGTCACACGCAAAGAACAAATAGATGGAGAAAAATTGAAGTCAAGTTTGACTTGGCTAAATATGGAAAGTCCATAAAAGGCAAGTTTGACTTGACCCAAATCCAAATCAAGTTTGACTTGACTTGGTTCCACTTCAAGTTAGACTTGACATGGGAGAAGAAATGGAGTCAAGTTTGACTTGACTAAATATGGAAAGTCCATAAAAGACAAGTTTGACTTGACCCAAATCCAAATCAAGTTTGACAAACAATATATGTTTATAGTTATAATATATGTAAACCATTTTGATACTCCAATGGAGCATTGCTTTCGATCCTTGTTATTGTGTAATCTCTAATCTATAATCTGTCCTCTTGTCGATACTATAAGTAATATTGAACCTTACTTTTCCTCTACCCTAATTTTAAATCACAGCCCACGTTGGGCCTGAAATGAGATTATTTCAGGCCCACGCTAGGCCTGAATAATCTCATTTCAAGCCCACGTTGGGCCTGAAATGATATTATTTCAGGCCTAGAGTGGGCCTGAAATAATTGCATTTAGGCCCAGTGTGGGCCTAAAATGATATTATTTTAGGCCCAGTGTGGGCCTGATATAATCTCATTTCAGGCCCACGCTGGGCCTGAAATAATTCCATTTCAGGCCCAAGCTGGGCCTGAAACAATAATGTTCAGGCCCACGCAGGGCCTGACACAATAATCTCATTTCAGATTTCAAATAATTCAATAATAGAATGATTAAATATTTTATATAAATATACATGTTGTGAAATTATTTTTAATATTAAACAAAAAGGAGAGTACATACATAGACATTGCATACCACAATTTAATTCCATCCACATCATTACCTCATATTTTTAGAATTTGACACAACAGGAGGTTTGTTTCATGGACCTATGATATTTTGATTTCTCAAACTCATTACCAGTAGTTAGAGTTTAGATAGCTAGGAGATGATATTTTTGGTCTCCAAACATAGTCCTAATGATTATCAATTACGTGTTAATACAGTATCAGTTGACACAACAATGAATCAAGAAAGCAAACAAACAGAGGGTCTCAAATGACAGATATTCACAAACCATAGGACTTCAGGACTTCAAGACCTGAAATAACATTATTGTGGGTTTCAAAATCCGAGAACTTCACAACTGATCATTTCTGCTTACATAAATTTACACAAGAAGAAATGTATCATAATATTGAAATACTTCTTCAAGTCACAACAATAACAACAACTAGTTTTTTGACAATACTATAACTGTACAATATACAAAATATATACATTCAGTTCTCCTCCATACAAAATATACACTTCAATCAGAATATTGGGTCACTACATATACCAATTAACTCAAGACCTTGGCGGCATTCTACATGTCCTTTTATTATGACCAAGTTGTTTGCACCGGCTGCATTTTAGTTTCACCTTGCCATTGTGTCTGGACTCAATTCGTGCCTTCTTTCGTCTACCAGGCTGCACAAGGCTACGGGGATATAGAACTGTAATGTCGTTTACTCCAGTAGGCCAAAACTGCTTGCTTCTACAAGGAAAAATACGATCCATGTAAACCCACTTCCAAGTTTCAAAATAAAAATAATGCTCACAATATGGGAGTGTATCCATGTTCATGTGAATGATTACGACAATAGCATGTGAGCAAGGTAGTCCTGAAATTTGAAACTCCCCACAATGACAAAACCTTTTTTTCCAAATCAACAATGTATGAAGTGTCCCATGTTTCTACTTCCATTTCGGATTGAGAGTAAGGGTGAACCTTATAAGCTCTTGCTTTCTCTCTCCTTGAATTCATTTCTTTTGTAGTATAAGATGTCAAAGCAACATGCCATTTGGAGACTTCCTCTCTACAGTTATAGAACCATTGAGCAACTTTTCTTCTTGTATTATCAATTAACCAGTTTATGGGAAGCTCACGTGTACAAAGCATTTAAGCTCTCCACACAATTCGTGGTAAGCATTCTGTACCTTCTCCCTGTAAAGTGTGCATTTGCCCACCTTTTAGGGTCAATATTCTGAAGACACTTATGGGCAACTGGATGTTTTTCAAGCATTGTCTACATTATCATATCATATTGGAGTCTTGTGTTGGCTCGTGCTGCTGCCCAAAACAAACCTACAGCAGCTCTACTTCCAGTATCATATTACAACACATGTGGTGGCAACAAAAGGCATGATGCGCGTTTGTGTAGACTTTTCTAACTGCTGATATAATGCCCTGATGTCTATCTGATACTATGGTGATTGAGTGATCATCGACAGCAAAGAACCTCTTTGTATGCTCCAAAAACCACTCCCATGCAGACCCACATTCAACTTCAGCTATTGCGAAGGCAACTGGGAGAACATTGTCATTACCATCAATCGTCGTCGCAATCAACATTAATCCCGAATACTTTCCTCTTAGGTGTGTGACATCAATTCCAATAAGTCTACACAAATAAGACCTGAACACCCTTCGGCAAGCACCAAAAGCCCAAAAATACCGCTGGAACTGATTGTCACCATTCCTGCATAGTGCCACATACGTTTCAGGATCTCTAGCTCTTAACTCACGCAGATAACGTGGAAGATCTCTGTAAGCCTCATCATAATCTCCAACAACCTTTTTCAATGCTTTCTCCCTAGCTATGTATGCTTTTCTGTATGATATGGTCACTCGAAATCTAGCTTTAATATCTGATATAATCATACTTGGTTTGTATTATTACTTATGAAGAAATTTCTCTTCAACAAAAGAAGCAACAAATGATGAAGAGCATGCATGATGATCAACACTTTCCCTAACAGTTCCACATTGGTGTTCCTTTATATATTTTGTAACAGTGAACTCTGTTGGTGCAAGTTGCATCAATGATGTTCCTCTTTAAGTGTTTTAATGTTTGACAATATACTTAAGTCAGTGATACATTGAACAGACAAAGGGGAGCAAAGGAGAAGTAAACTAAGCTGAAGAAAAGTCCTAGTTAATCTAGGCATCGAAACCCTAAGTCCCAGCGAAGGGCTGCTGGGCACCTAGCGAAAAGCTGCTAGGTACCGAAACCTTAAGACCTAGCGAAGGGCTGCTAGGCACCTAGCGAAGGGCTGCTAGGTATCGTAACCCTAAGACCTAGCAAAGGGCTGCTAGGCATAGAAGACCTAGCGAAGGGCTGCTAGGCACCTAGCGAAGGGTTGCTAGGCATAGAAGACCTAGCGAAGGGCTGCTAGGCACCTGCCGACGGACTGCTAGGGAATGAAGACCTGGCGAAGGACTGCTAGGCACCTGGCGAAGGATTGCTAGGTAATGAAGTCTTGGTCCAAGGGACTGAGCAACTTAGCTGAACGATGACTAAGGACAGGAGTAGAGATGGGTCGGGGTTCGGGCGTCTCGAGATCCGGAGTAATCGGAGGCTAAGCAAAAGTCCACCCGAAGGACTGGGTGGCAACCGTCTCCTGAAAGGAGTAGGTGAAAGGCGCGTTCTCGGGGGTGAGAACTTACGCCGGCTCAACCTAGGGTTTCGTGCAAATCCGAAGTCAGAACCAAGTCCTTAAGCCTAATATTATATGTATATATGCTTTGTGTTTGTGTATCTTGCAGGTACCAAGAACCGGAGACAAAGCAATCGAAAAAAAACATGGGTTGCAAGCTTTAAGTAGGGCACCCCCAACACAGGGGGCGCCCCCAGACAGTGCTAAAGATGCAGGAAAAGTGAAGCATGCAGAACAGTGTCAAGCGGGGCGCCCGGAGTGTCCGGGGCGCCCGGGTTCGAAGCTGTTTTGCTGTTTCGAGGTTGGAACACAGGATAAGCCTTCACAAGGGCGCCCGGAAGGTCCGGGTTGCCCTGGTCAAAAGTCTTATCAGCTGCGGCGAGGTCGGCGCAGGGATAAGAGTTGACCGGGTTTATCGGGGTGCCCCCAACGTCCAGGGCGCCCCTAGGAAGCCTATATAAGGGGCTTCGACCCCTCTACTTCAAGAACAACTGCCAAGTACCATTCCAAGCATTCTGACCGACGACAACGCGCTAGAGACGAGGCTCTACGACCGGGAGGCTCCAGGAGGAAGTGCGCGGCACTTCGGAGGTCCAGATCAGCCGAGTTTCAGATTTTTGTTCGGTTCGCTTTTATTTATTCCGCACTTAACTTTCATATTATTGCTTGTAATTGTAAACTGTAAGACGGGTTTTCTCCGCCTCCGGAAATTCTGGAAAGGAGACCAATAGTGGACTCACGCCGAGTACATAGGCCTTGGACGTACTGACCTAGGGGGGTCGGGAACCAAGTAAATAAATCCCGCGTGTCCGTTGCTTTGTTTCTCTTCGGTCTATTTATTTTCCGCTGCGCTAACACTCTAAGTCTAGATTGAAAGTTACGAAGTTTCTGCGAAGTTTTGACGGTCGATATTCACCCCCCCTCTATCGACGGCACCGGTCCAACAATTGGTATAAGAGCCGAGCTGCTCTTCACCGGACTAACCGCCGACGGAGCAACGACGCCAGGAGTTGAGGGGGAGCCCAGGGGTGAATCAGGTACTTTTAATTTTAAAATGTCCATTTTTAAATTCCATGTTATATGCTTCACATGCAGGGAGAGAGGGCACTACAAAAATCAGTGCCCTACTCGTAAGACTCGGTCCACACCACCGGCGACAAAGGAGACACCTGCGCCAGGAGTCTGGAGGGACAAAAATCACATCAGATGCTTCAAGTGCGAGAAATACGGACACTATAAGAACAAGTGTCCGGCGAAGGTACGTAAGATTTATGTTCCAAAAGTTTTACAAATTCCTGCACGGTCTTTAGATAATGTAGTTAATTTTCCTGATAAATTAGATTTACTACACAATAGAATTAATATCTTGCATGTCAAATTAGAAAATGTAGATATGACTAAAGTATCAGAAATTAATTGTTTAATTCAGAATATAAATTCAGTAATTTCTAAAATTAATTCTGATAATTTTAATACTGATAAAATTAATTCTGATAATTTTAATGCTGATAAAATTAATTCTGGTAATTTTAATGCTGATAAAATTAATTCTGATAATTTTAATTCTAAAATTATTAATTCTGATTCAGATAAATTTTATCCTAAGGATAAATCCGAATTCAAATTGGAAAATTCTTTAGATAATTATGAATTCAAATTTGAAAATCCGTTGTATAAATTTGAATTCGAATCTAAAAATTCTAAATATAACTCTGAAGTTAGTAAAATTAATCCAGAAATTAACTCTGAAAATCTTAAAGATGATCCAGAAATTAATTCTGAAAATCTTAAGGATAATCTAGAGATTAATTTTGAATTTCTTGAAAATATTGAAGATGTGTCTGAGGATAATTTTAAAGATAAAATTCTCCTAGATAATAACTTAATCATAGATAATATTGAAGATTATTACAAAACCTTAATTAGTGGCCCAAATTATTCCACCTATGTTGTGAATATTAAAAGATATAATTTTAAGGATAAGGAGGATATGGAACTATCTAAGATCAAGGCCATAATTAATAAAAATTACAAAAATTCAAATAAATCTGAATTATTAGAAAAACTTGGAAAGATAGTCAAGGATGAAGAAGAAATTTTAGAAATAATGAAGATGATCAACATAAACCCACAACTATTAATTAATCATTATAACCTTAGTAATTAAATATTAATTAAATCTTAATTAAAATTAAATCTAAATTAAATCTTAATTAAATTCAAATTAAATCTTAATTAAATTCAAATTAAATCTTAATTAAATTCAAATTAAATCCTAATTAAATCTAAATTAAATCTTAATTAAATTCAAATTAAATCCTAATTAAATTCAAATTAAATTAAATTCAAATTAAATCCTAATTAAATTCAAATTAAATTCAATTAAATATTAATTAAATCAATTAAATTCTTTTAAATATTAATTAAATCAATTAAATTCATTTAAATATTAATTAAATCAATTAAATTCAATTAAATATTAATTAAATCATTTAAATTTATTTAAATATTAATTAAATCAATTAAATTCAATTAAATATTAATTAAATCAATTAGATTCAATTAAATATTAATAAATCAATTAGATTCAATTAAATATTAATAAATCAATTAAATTCATTTAAATATTAATTAAATCAATTAAATTCATTTAAATATTAATTAATTCGGATTAAATTCAATTAAATTCTAATTAAATTAAATTATCTTAATTAAAATTAATTCAAATTAATCAATTTCAAATTAATTTAAACTTCAATTAATTCTTAATTAACTTGAATCCAACTAAATCTTAAATAAATTAAACTCGAACTAAACTAAATCTTAAATAAATTAACTTGAATCCAAAATAGCTTAAACTCGAATTAAACTAAAACTTTACCCAAACCGAAACAATTAATTTAATAAAATTAAATATGTCAAAGTGGGTTGACATATTCGCAGGTTCACATGACATGTATCAAATCGGGAATTTGATACATCATTAGAAACTTAAATAAAATGATTGGACTTGTTTGACTCATGCATTTGCTACTTCTTTTAAATATATGACATGTCATTCATATTTTATGCATATATTAGAATGGCTATTCATATTTAAAAAGAATAATTGAAACTTGATCAACATGGTATTGGGTGGCGGTGAGATGATAGTACGTTAGGGAAGCCAATTCTAATAAGGTCAAGTATACTCTACTTGGCCTCTTTAGACTGGTGAAACTAGCCGAAGCTACCGATCTATGACCCAAACTAGTTAGACCAGAATTTTTCAAAAAGTAATTTTGAAAATGAAATTTCACTAAAAGGCTTTGTCAAGGAAAGGGTTGATGATCCAATAAGGCTACGGCCAAAGAAGGCCTAGTGCCTCGCCAAGACCTGGAAGCCAATTTTTGAAATTCAAATTCAAGTTACTCCTTGTCAAATTCAAATCTAACACAAGCTTCAATTAAATCTTAGAGTTAATAATATATTAAGAAAATCAAGCATCTCACAATGCACCTATAAGGCAACCATGCTTGTTGTATTGATACATCTAAAATGGGTGAGATGTTAAGGACTAATGAATTGAAAAATATTTTTCAAAAATGTTTTTCAAAATTGTTAGAATATTTTCCTAAAAATATATTTTCAAAATAGTGCTTCAACATAATAATGTTTTTATGGAATTCATGCTTGTCTGATTGAATATACATATTATATGTTTTCAAAAATTATATCTTTTCAAAATTGTTTGACTCACTCAATTAGACACAAGCCTCTTAGGACAACACTAAAGTTCCTTAAGGCACTTAGATAGAGTCAAACGGTATCGGGTACAGGGGGAGCGCTTTTTATTTTTTTTTGGTTTTCAAAAACTGCAAAATACTTTTCGAAAACTATGCTTTAAATCATTATTACTTTTGTTTTCAAAAAAGGTTTATGTTGTAAAGATTATATGTTCAAAAATTTACCTGTTTCTTTGACTTTGATAAACCCTAAAGACACAGAGGAAAGGTCCACTTCATGATCATCAAGGACTCCTAGGATGTGTCAAATTTAGGGGGAGTCTGAGTCAAAAGAAGAATTTCAGAAAAGTTTTTTTTGGTAATTATTCATTTTTTTGTTAAATAGTTCCTTTTAATCTGAATCAAACCTTAAGACTCAGAGGAAGAGTTCTTGTGGTCAACAAGCTTCCCAGGACTGAGTCAAGTTTAGGGGGAGATCAAATTAAAAGAATTATTTAATAACATGTTTGCATATCTTCAAAATCTTGCTAAAAATCTAAGTCTTTCAAAATACTATTATTCTATTTGTTAGAATTTGTGTGACTTATGAAATTATTCTTGAAATAATGTTTACTTGGGTTGGAGAATTTCCAGGACACTTAGGAAATATCCTTGTAGTCAACAAGGTTTCCCAGGATGGTGTCAGACTGGAAAATAAACCAGGTCAAGTAAAATATTGAGTCTTCAAAAGTTCACACATTTTTCAAAATCCACTAGCATATATTTTCAAAAGTATTATTATTTTTTTTGGCAAAACTCTGTTAATATTTACTTGAGTTTGAAAAATTTCCAGGACACTTAGGAAATGTCCTTGTGGTTAACAAGGTTTCCTAGGATTGTGTCAGACTGGAAAAGAAACCTAGTCAAGTAAAATATTATGTTTCAAAAATCACTTATATTTTTCAAAGTCTCATCTTTTTCAAAACTAGTTAGTACTTGCAAAATATGCATAATATTTATATTTTCCAAAATAGCATTCTTTCAAAAATTATGTATTTTCCAAAAGTACTTAATTTTTCAAAAAAATTCAATACATTTTTCAAAGGTACTTATATTTTTCAAAAATTACATAATCTTTCAAAAGTACATAACATCTTTTTCAAAATTATGCATTGTTTCAACAAAAAAAATGCAATATATCATTCAAAATACAATGCTTTCAAAATTTACACTAAGTATTTTCAAATAGAACCAAAGATCTTCATTGATTGGTGCAAGTATTTTCTTTTGTTTTTTTTGATGTATGACAAAGGGGGAGAGGTGTGCTTAAGTTAGAAGTTGAAAAAATTTTCCCCAAAGATAAAAAATGTAGTTTCAAAGCTTATATCATTTTTTGTTTTTTCAAGGATAGTAAGTTAGCCCCTTTAAACCAATCTAACTTAAGTTATTGTCAAACATCAAAAAGGGGGAGATTGTTGGTGTAAGTTGCATCAATGATGTTCCTCTTTAAGTGTTTTAATGTTTGACAATATACTTAAGTCAGTGATACATTGAACAGACAAAGGGGATCAAAGGAGAAGTAANCGGAGCATCCGGGGCGCCCGGGTTCAAAGCTGTTTTGGCGGTTTCAAGTCCGAAACACAGATAAGCCCTCATGCGGGCGCCCGGGAGGTCCGAGGTTCCTTGGTCAAAGGTTTTATCAGCTGCGGCGATGTCGGCGCAGGGATAAGGTTTGACCGGGTTTATCGGGGCGCCCCCAGCGTCCAGGGCGCCCCCAGGAGGCCTATATAAGGGGTTTCGACCCCTCTGCTTCAACAACAACTGCCAAGTACCATTCTAATCTTTCTGACTGACGACAACGCGCTAAAGATGAGGCTCTATGACCGGGAGGCTCCAGGAGGAAGTGCGCGGCACTTCGGAGGTCCAGATCGGCCGAGTTTCAGATCTTGTTTATTCGGTTTGATTTTACTATTACGCATTCAATTTATTTATCCTCTTGATTGTAATCTTGCATTGTAAGTCGGTTTCTCCGCCTCCGGAAAGTCCGGGAAGGAGACCAATAGTGGACGGGCGTTCCCGTGCATAGGCCTTGGATGTACTGACCCTGGGGAGTCGGGAACCATGTAAAAATCCCGCTGTGTCCCTGTCTTGTTTTTATTTCCTTTGTATTTACATTTCCGCTGTGCTACTAATACTCTGTGTAGATCGAAAGTTTTTACGAAGGTTTCACGAAGAAGATTTCATGATCGATATTCACCCCCCCTCTATCGACGGCACCGGTCCTACAATTGGTATCAGAGCCGAGCCGCTCTTCACCGGACTAACCGCCGACGGAGCAACGACGCCAGGAGTTGAGGGGGAGCCCAGGGGTGAATCAGGTACTTTTAATTTTAAAATGTCCATTTTTAAATTCCATGTTATATGCTTCACATGCAGGGAGAGAGGGCACTACAAAAATCAGTGCCCTACTCGTAAGACTCGATCCACACCACCGGCGGCAAAGGAGACACCAGCGCCAGGAGTCCGGAGGGACAAAAATCACATCAGATGCTTCAAGTGCGAGAAATACGGACACTATAAGAACAAGTGTCCGGTGAAGGTACGTAAGATTTATGTTCCAAAAGTTTTACAAATTCCTGCACTGTCTTTAGATAATGTAGTTAATTTTCCTGATAAATTAGATTTACTACACAATAGAATTAATATCTTGCATGTCAAATTAGAAAATGTAGATATGACTAAAATATCAGAAATTAATTGTTTAATTCAGAATATCAATTCAGTAATTTATAAAATTAATTCTGATAATTTTAATGCTGATAAAATTAATTCTGATAATTTTACTGCTGATAAAATTAATTCTGATAATTTTACTGCTGATAAAATTAATTCTGATAAATTTACTGCTGATAAAATTAATTCTAATAATATGAATGCTGATAAAATTAATTCTGATAATTTTAATGCTGATAAAATTAATTTTGATAATTTTAATACTGATAAAATTAATTCTGATAATTTTAATTCTGATAAAATTAATTCTGATAATTTTAATGCTGATAAAATTAATTCTGATAATTTTAATTCAGATAAAATTAAACCTAAGGATAAATTTGAATTCAATTTCGAAAACCTTAAGGATAATTCTAAGGATAAGTCTGAAGTTAGTGAAGAGAATTCTGAGGATAATTCTGAGAATAATATTGAAGATAAAATTCTCCTAAATAATAATTAATTATAGATAATCTTGAAGATTATTACAAAACATTAATTAGTGGCCCAAATTACTCCTCGTATTTTGAGAACACTAAAAGATATAATATTGAGGATGAGAAGGATATGGAACTATCTAAGATCAACTCCATAATTAATAAAAATTATAAAGGTTCAAATAAATCTGAATTGTTAGAAAAATTTGAAAAGATAGATAAAGTTGAAGCAGAAATTTTTGAAATAATGAAAATAATAAACTTAAATCCACAATTATTAATAAAACAAATTAATTCAAATAATTTAATTAATTCAAATAATTTAATTAATTCAAATAATATTAATTAAACTCAATTAAATATTAATTAAATCAATTAAATCAATTAAATATTAATTAAATCAATTAAATTCAATTAAATATTAATTAAATCACTTAAATTGAATTAAATATTAATTAAATCAATTAAATTCATTAAAATATTAATTAAATCAATTAAATTTAATTAAATATTAATTAAATCAATTAAATATTAATTAAATCAATTAAATATTAATTAAATCAATTAAATTCAATTAAATATTAATTAAATCAATTAAATTCAATTAAATATTAATTCAATCAATTAAATTCAATTAAATATTAATTAAATCGTTTAAATTCAATTAAATATTAATTAAATCAATTAAATTCAATTAAATATTAATTAAATCAATTAAATATTAATTAAATCAATTAAATTTAATTAAATATTAATTAAATCAACTAAATTTAATTAAATATTAATAAAATCAATTAAATATTAATTAAATCAATTAAATCAATTAAATATTAATTAAATCAATAAATTCAATTAAATATTAATTAAATCAATTAAATTCAATTAAATATTAATTTAATCAATTAAATTCAATTAAATATTAATTAATTCGAATCAAATTCAATTAAATCCTAATTAAATTAAATTATCTTAATTCAAATTAATTCTAATTAAATTAAATTATCTTAATTAAAATTAATTCAAATTAATCAATTTCAAATTAATTTGAACTTCAATTAATTGTTAATTAACTTGAATCCAACTAACTCTTAAATAAATTAAACATGAACTAAACTAAAATTTTACCCAAAACTATAACAATTAAAATTAATAACATTAAATATGTCAAAGTGGGTTAATATATTCGCGGGTTCACACGACATGTATCAAATCAGAAATTTGATACATCATTAGAAACTTAAATAAAATGATTAGACTTGTTTGACTCATGCATAATTGCCATGCCATGCATTTGCTACTTCTTTTACATGTCATTCATATTTAAATTTTATGCATATATTAGAATGGCTATAGGAAAAATAATAATTGAAACTTGATCAACCTGGTATTGGGTGGCGGTGAGATGATAGTACATTAGGGAAGCCAATTCTAATAAGATCAAGTACACTTGGTCTCTTTAGACTTGTGAAACTAGCCAAAGCTACCGATCCAAGACCCAAACTAGATAGACCAGAATTTTTCAACAAGTAATTTTGAAAATGAACTTTCATTAAAAGGCTTTGTCAAGGAAAGGGTTGATAATCCAATAAGGCTACGACCAAAGAAGGCCTAGTGCCTCGCCAAGACCTGGAAGCCGATTTTTGAAATTCAAATTCAAGTTACTTCTTGTCAAGTTCAAATCTAACACAAGCTTCAATTAAATCTTAGAATTAAAAATAAATTAAGAAAAATTATTCAAGCATCTCACAATACACCTATAAGGCAACCATGCTTGTTGTATTGATACATCTAAAATGGGTGAGATGTTAAGAACTAATGAATTGAAAAATATTCTTCAAAATTGTTTTTCAAAATTATTAGAATATTTTCCTAAAAATATTTTTTCAAAATAGTGCTTCAACATAATAATATTTTTATGGAATTCATGCTTGTCTGATTGAATATACATATCATATGTTTTCAAAAATATATCTTTTCAAAAATTGTTTGACTCACGCAATTAGACACAAGCCTTTTAGGACAACACTAAAGTTCCTTAAGGCAAACGGTATCGGATACAGGGGGAGTGCTTTTCATTTTTTTTGGTTTTCGAAAACTGCACTTTAAACATTACTATTATTTGAAAAATACTTTTTGAAAACTGAGCTTTAAATCATTATCACTTGTGATTTTCGAAAAAAGGGTTTATGTTGTAAAAATTATATATTCAAAAATTTATCTGTCTCTTTGACTTTGATAAACCCTAAAGATACAGAGGAAAGGTTCACTTCATGATCTTCATGAACTCCTAGGATGTGTCAAATTTAGGGGGAGTCTTAGTCAAAGGAAGAACCTCAGAAAGTTTTTTTTAATCATTCATTTTTTAAAACTATTAGACTATTCTTTTGATCTAAATCAAACCTTAAGACTCAGAGGAAGAGTACTTGTGGTCAACAAGCTTCCCAGGACTGAGTCATGTTTAGGGGGAGGTCAAATTAAAAGAATTATTTAATAACATGTCTTCTTGAACGGTATTTTCAAATTTTGCTAAAAACATAAGTATTCTTTCAAAATACTATCATTTTTTAAAAATACCAGTATGTTCAAAAATTCATTTGGTTTTGATCAATTTCACAAAAAATTGTTTAATCTTGAGTTTGGAAAATCTTCCAGGACACATAGGAAAATATCCTTGTGGTCAACAAGGTTTCCTATGATTGTGTCAGACTGGAAGATAAACCAAATCAAGTATTATGACTTCAAAAATTTATACATTTTTCAAAATATACTTCAAAATGTATTATTCTATTTTTCAGAAGTTATGTGACTTATGAAATTATTGTTATATTTACTTGAGTTTGAAAATTTTCCAGGACACTTGGGAAAATATCCTTGTAGTCAACAAGGTTTTCCAGGATGGTGTCAGACTGGAAGATTAACCTAGTCAAGTAAAATATTATGTTTCAAAAATTACTTAGATTTTTCAAAAGTTCATCTTTTTCAAAAATAGTTAGAACTTGCAAAATATGCATAATATTCATATTTTCCAAAATAGCATTCTTTCTAAAATTATGCATTTTTCAAAGGTACTTATATACTTCAAAAATTACATAATCTTTCAAAAGTACTTGCATTTTTTTAAGATGATCATAATTTTCAAAGTACTTGTACTTTTCAAAGCGCATATCATTTTTCAAAATTATGCATTGTTTCAACAAAAAAATGCAATATATCATTCAACATACAATGCTTTCAAAATGTGCACTAAGTATTTTCAAATAGAACCAAAAATCTTCATTGTTGGTGCAAGTATTTTCTTTTGTTTTTTTTGATGTATGATAAAGGGGGAGAGGTGTGCTTAAGTTAGAAGTTGGAAAAAATTTACCCCAAAGATCAAAAATGTAGTTTCAAAACCTATATCATTTTTTTATCCCAAGGACAGTAAGTTAGCCCCTTCAAACCAATCTAACTTATGTTATTGTCAAACATCAAAAAGGGGGAGATTGTTGGTGCAAGTTGCATCAATGATGTTCTCCTTTAAGTGTTTTAATGTTTGACAATACACTTAAGTCAGTGATACAATGAACAGACAAAGGGGAGCAAAGGAGAAGTAAACTAAGCTGAAGAAAAGTCCTAGTTAATCTAGGCATCGAAACCCTAAGTCCCAGCGAAGGGCTGCTGGGCACCTAGCGAAGGGCTGCTAGGTATTGAAACCTTAAGACCTAGCGAAGGGCTGCTAGACACCTAGTGAAGGGCTGCTAGGCATAGAAGACCTAACGAAGGGCTGCTAGGCACCTAGCGAAGGGCTGCTAGGCACCTAGCGAAGGGCTGCTAGGAATAGAAGACCTAGCGAAGGACTGCTAGGCCCCTGGCGAAGGACTGCTAGGGAATGAAGACCTGACGAAGGACTGCTAGGCACCTGGCGAAGGACTGCTAGGTAATGAAGTCTTGGTCCAAGGGACTGAGCAACTTAGCTGAGCGATGACTAAGGACAGGAGTAGAGACGGGTCAGGGTTTGGGCGTCTCGAGGTCCGGAGGTATCGGAAGCTAAGCAAAAGTCCACCCGAAGGACTGGGTGGCAACCGTCTCCTAAAAGGAGTAGGTGAAGGGCAAGTTCTCGGGGATGGGAACTTGCGCCGGTTCGACCTAGGGTTTCGTGGAGATCCGAAGTCCGAACCAAGTCCTTAAGGCTAATATTATATGCATATGTGCTTTGTATTTGTGTATCTTGCAGGTACCAAGATAGGAAGACAAAGCAAGTGGCTGCCAGCCTTGAAGCAGGGCGCCCCCAGCAGTGGGGGCGCCCCCATGCATCCAGGGCGCCCCCAACAGTGGGGGCGCCCCCAGCCAAAGAGCAAATGCAGTGTTATGGTGAAGCAGGCAGAACAGGTGTCAAGCAGGGCGCCCGGAGTGTCCGGGGCGCCCGAGTTCAAAGCTGTTTTGGCGGTTTCAAGTCCGAAACACAGATAAGCCCTCATGAGGGCGCCCGGGAGGTCCGGGGTGCCCTGGTCAAAGGTTTTATCAGCTGCGGCGAGGTCGGCGCAGGGATAGGGTTTGACCGGGTTTATCGGGGCGCCCCCAGCGTCCAGGGCGCCCCCAGGAGGCCTATATAAGGGGTTTTGACCCCTCTACTTCAACAACAACTGCCAAGTACCATTCTGATCTTTCTGACCGACGACAATGCGCTAAAGATGAGGTTCTACGACCGGGAGGCTCCAGGAGGAAGTGCGCGGCACTTCGGAGGTCCAGATCGGTCGAGTTTCAGATCTTGTTTGTTTGGTTTGATTTTACTATTACACATTCAATTTATTTATCCTCTTGATTGTAATCTTGCATTGTAAGTTGGGTTTCTCCGCCTCCGGAAAGTCCGGGAAGGAGACCAATAGTGGACGGGCGTTCCCGTGCATAGGCCTTGGATGTATTGACCCTGGGGGGTCGGGAACCAAGTAAAAATCCCACTGTGTCCCTGTCTTGTTTTTATTTCCTTTGTATTTACATTTCCGCTGTGCTACTGATACTCTGAGTAGATCGAAAGATTTTACGAAGGTTTCACGAAGAAGATTTCACGATCGATATTCACCCCCCCTCTATCGACGGCACCGGTCCTACATCGACTGCCAGCGGGTTTTCCAGCCCGAGTTCTATTTAAAGAGGACTCGGTTAGGGCTGGTTTTGTTGACGAGTTTGGTCTTGGTTAAGGGCCAAACAGTAGTCTTTGTGCTCAGAGGTTCTCAAGGTGTTGTGGTGAGATTTCTCCACCCACAAGGAGCGACGAGAGCTAGCCGAAGTTTATCCGGGGAGTGATCCACCGATGGATTCTTGGATTAGTCACCCGGCCGGGGTGGATACCAAGTAAAATCGGTTTGTTAGCGTTGTTTGTTTTTATTATTATTGTTTCCGCTGTGCAACTAACAACGTAGGTACAAGAACAACTGAAGAAATACTATTCACCCCCCTCTAGCGTGACGGAATCGATCCTAACAATCTCTTGTATACACAAGACTCATCCGGACTTGGAATAAATCCATAAGACTGGATTACCTCATCAAAGCGGATGTTCCAATATCTTGAAGCTTACTTCAATCCATAAATGGACCGATTAAGCTTACACACAAGATGCTCTTTGCCCTTTGCAATGAATCCCTCTGGTTGCTTCATATAGATGTTTTTCTCAAGACTTCCTTTAAGGAAGGCTATCTTGACATCCATCTGCCAAACCTCATAATCCATATGAACGGTAATAGATAAGAGAATCCGAATAGACTTAAGCATGACTACCGGTGAAAAGGTCTCCTCATAATCGATACCCTCTTTCTGAGTATACCCTTTCGTAATAACCCTTGCTTTGAAGGTCTCTACCTTCCTGTCTAATCCTCTCTTTCTTTTTTAGATCCACTTGCATCCAATGACTTTTACACCATCGAGTGGTTCTACTAGCTCCCAGACCTGATTAGAATCCATAGATTCTATCTTAGAATTCATTGTCTTTTGCCAAGATACCGCATCTTTTTCTTGAAGTGTCTCGTCATATGTCCAGGGATCAGGTTCATGTTCACCAGGGACCAAGTCCGAAGACTCTCCCAAGAACATGAATCTATCAGGTTGTTTAACAACCCTCCCACTACGACGAGGTACTATCTGTGTATCCTCTATGACACGCAGTGCAGTCACTTGTGGTATGTCCTCCTGTACTGTTGGTACTAAAGTTGGAACTTCCCCTCTCATTTCCTCTAGAATAATCTTACTCATGGGCTTGTGGTTCATCACATAGTCTTCCTCTAAAAATCGGACATTCGTGCTCATGATCACCCTCTGATCTTTAGAACTATAAAATAAATCACCTTTCGTTCCTCTAGGATAACCTACGAACAAGCATACTTCTGTATGAGATTCCAACTTATCAGCATCTCCCTTCAGCACATGTGTTGGACTACTCCAAATCTGAATATGTCTCAGACTAGGCTTACACCCAGTCCATAATTCTGTGGGAGTAGAGGGTACAGATTTAGTTGGTACTAAGTTCAGAATGTACACTGTCATTTCCAGAGCATACCCCCAGAACGAATCCAGTAACTCAGAATAACTCATCATCAATCTAACCATCTCCATAAAAGTCTTATTCCTTCGCTCCGCCACACCGTTCTGCTGGGGTGTACTAGGTATGGATAATTGGGATTGAATCCCAGTCTCTGATAAGTAACTCCTAAACTCTCCCAAGAGGTACTCACCACCACTATCAGATTGTAGTGTCTTGATACTTTTACCTTGACATTTCTCTACATCAGCCTTAAATTCTTTGAACCTGTCAAAGCATTCAGATTTGCGGTGCATCAAGTAAATGTATCCATACCCTAAATAATCATCTATAAAATAGACAAAATATTCAAAGTCACCTCTAGTCTGGATAGACATAGGACCACACAAATCAGAATGAACTAACTCCAACACATCTTTGGCTCTATACCCCTTGGTCTTAAACGGCCTCTTGGTCATTTTACCTTCCAAGCAAGATTCGCAGGTTGGGAAGTCCTCCACCACCAATGAACCCAAAGGTCCATCGGCTATCAACCTTTGAATTCTACTTAGGTTAATATGACCTAACCTTAGATGTCAAAGATACGTTTGGTTTATTTTCGAAGGTTCTTTTATCGATAAGTTATTAATTTCTATTTACATCGTGAGAGTTTTTGGTTCAAGAGTGTATAAATTGTCAACCAACGCACCAGAACAGATAATCTCTCTATTCCTTTTTATAACAATTCTGTCATTAAAAGAAATAGAATACCCATCCATAAATAATTTAGAAACTGAAATAAGATTCTTTCTAAATGAAGGTACATAAAGGAAATTTCTTAAAACCAAAGTTTTATTTTTATCAAAAGATAAATAGACGTCTCCCACTGCACTAGCCGCCACCTCCGTAGCATTGCCCATATAGACGGTAATCTCTCCCTTAGCTAGTCGTCTGGTTTCCTAGAACCCCTGCAAAGAATTGCATACATGATCAGTGACTCCCGTATCTACACACCAGGTACCGGTAGATAACACCGCTAAATATGTTTCAACAACTAAATAAAAAGATATACCTTGATTTTTCTCCTTTCGACGGGGACAGTCCGCCTTCTAATGTCCAGTCTGCTTGCACATGAAGCACTTGCCTTTCGGCTTCTTTACTCCAGCCTGAGGTCCTTGAGATCCAGCCGCCTTCTTTGTTATACCTTATTTCTTCTTCTTCTTGCCTTTCGGCTTAGAAGTAGAAACCTTTTCAATAACAAAAGCATGAGTACTCTGACAAAATAGCCCCTCTGCAGCCTGGAGTTCTGTCAAAAGTTCCGCCAATGAATATGTCTATTTGTTCATATTATAGTTTAGGCAAAACTGCTCAAAACTCCTAGGTAGTGACTGGAGAATGATATCAACCTAGGTTTCCCCTCGATCTCTGCTCCAAGGACTTTCATCTCATTCAAATGAGCCATCATTTTAAGAACAAGATCCCTCACGGGTGTTTCGTCAATCATGGTGGTCGTCATCAAGTTCCTCATTGCCTCTTGCCTAACGACCCGATTCTGGTGTCCGAAGAGTTCCTTGATATTGAACATCATATCATAAGCAGTAGCGAAGGCCTGATGTTGATGTTGCAGTACATTTGACATAGATGCCAAGATGTAACACCGCGTCATCTCATCTGCCTTCACCCACTTCTTATAACGTTCCTTCTCCTCTTCACTAAAATTCTTGCTAGGCTTTTTAGGGCAGATCTCAAAGAGTACAAATTTGTACTCCTCAACAGTAAGGCTTTTCAGGACAGATCTCAAAGAGTATAAATTTGTACTCCTCAGCAGTAAAGACAATGTCCAGGTTCCATTTCCAATCTATGTAATTAGGATCAGTAAGTTTATTTTCCTTTAAAAAAACAGCAAGTGGGTTGAAAGTCATTTTGAAAGATCCTGAGAATCACAATAATCAAAACATTAGATTTCAAAATAATATTGATTCCTCAAAATAATATAATTTTAAAATCAACCAACACCTCAAAACACCGAGAATATCGTATGTCATGATAGTGTGGACGTATACGAATTCTACATTTGTAAGAAAAGGTTTTATCAATTAATTTTATTATCTTGTTAACCTTGCTTTTTAACAAATAAAATTAATAGTTGATTCCTCTTCGGTCCTACAAATAATAGCAGTGACTCCGATTAAGAGGATACTATTAAATGCATCTAAGTGTACACCATTACACGATACTAAGGCAATTATCTAGGATTATGTCCCTTCCGATGGGGAAGATCACATGCTCCTAAATAATTTCCTATAATCATATTTGACCTTGTGATCCGCAAAACAAACTCATCCGATATGGAGGAAGGCACTCAGAGCCAATGCGCAAGTTTGTTCGCATCACATGTCAAATTTGTAATGGAGGTCACGAGACTAAAAGATTCCCTCACCCACTTAGTAATTTAAAATTGAAGAATTTTACCATGCAAGTACAACAAGCATATAAACAATAAGCAATAAATAAGAAAAACTAATTTTCCAACTATTATGGCTTTTGTTCTCCAATATGTCTTCCGTCGTATCACCACCTCATCTCCACCTCCATACACCATGCGCAAGCTCCCATGAAGAGGATCCGAGACGAGATAAAAAAAACATTTTAATTTACATCTTTCAATCCTATACTCCACAAAGGAGTGTACACCAAGTCTAGATCGAAATAAATTAAAACGAGCGGCTAAACAATGTCGTATTTAATTACAAAAATTAAATACTTAATTAACCTCATCAACCCCGAGGATTCAAATAAAAAATTACAATCATACACACAATTCACATACAATCAACCATTAATTCATAATAGTCGGATCTTATGCCTGCAACCAAAGAGTTAACCTACTCACATCCTACTATTATTCGGCATAAAATCATATATGAAAAGTGCACGAAAGTAGCCGAATTCAAAACACACAAAACCTGAAACTTTGACTCTGATACCAATTGTTGGTTATGATTATGCATGGGAATCTCTCCATGTCCCCGGATTAAAATTTTATTGATTAAAACAATTCCGGATGGAGAGAAATTTCCCAAGCGACCGTTTTCATAATAATACTAATTGATTCGAGTGATCGCTTGAACAAACTTGTTGTTCAAGCAATCTAACTCGTCTAATCAACTAGCCGCGGAATTGACGATGAATAGATCGCCGATTTTTGTGTTCTATCTTCAGGGTCCATGATAATTAATAACATACAAGAAACTAAGAACAAGAAACAAGAATTATACCTCTTGTTTACCTCTTGGACGTCGTGTTGGCGACGATCTTCCAAGAAACGAAGCCACCAAAAAAATCTTTCTTCCTCTTGCTTGCGCCAACCACAAAGAAGGAAAGTTATCCTCCTTCCTTCACCTTGCACTGCCGGCCAAGCCTCCTCCACCTTGCGCCGCCGACCCTTCTCCATGCTCCAAGAAAGCCTCGGCCAAAAGAGTGTTGGATAAGATTTTGCAAAGCAAATTTTTGATGTCATCGATCATTGAAAGTCAAGTTTGACTTCAAAATCGAAATATACGTTTCGCGTAGATAAATCTGGATTATTTATTTGTTCAAAACCGATTAAGGGTGAATGAGAAATTAATTGTTTAAGATACGCTCAAATGAACATTAAGGAAAAAGATAGGGCTTTAGTTCCACATTGCTAATCGGCGAGAGCTAGTGTTTCCTTATATGTGTACCTGTGCTAATATTGTTAATACAAAAGCACAGGAGGTCTCTACCCTTGGGCGAGCAAGTGCTCGCACCTGCGAGCCCGCCACCCGCTACGGTCGCACGCGCGCAATAGGCGTTTTGTTGGCGCACTTTGCACTTCGTATTGTTGCGAGGAGCTTTAATTTATGCTCCACGTGGCAATGACATGTCATGATCAAGTGGTACCACATGGTATGTCAGTGACAAGGCAGTGCCTATGTGGCATGTGACTGTGTAGAGAACGATGACTGGATTTGGCGAACAGATGGTGGCCGTCGGATCAAAGATCTAGAGCGTCAGATTCGAATCTGACTGTGAAGAGAGAGGATGGATCTGAGACGTCAGATTAAATGTTCTAATCTGGCGGCTGAGATCAAGATGGGATCTGAATAGTTATAACTCTTCAGATCAAGGGACGAGATTAAAAGACCTTTAAAGGGTTATACCCTTTCATTATGAACGGTCCAGATCTGTCCGAACCAAAGGATACTTACCTCTTTACTCAATATAAATAGATCCCTCCACTTGATTATTTCATTCATTCAAGAATTGCAATCTAAAAGCATTCGCACTCATCCATCTTATGCATCAAGAGTCCAAAAAGCCTACGGAAAGGTTTGTCGGTCTCGGAATTTGAAGTGCTACTATTCCGAGACGACGTCGTTGTATCTTGGAAACGAATTGCTGATATCCGTGAGCACCAGTAGCGGATCAATATCATTTTACGAAGATAGTGTCGAACACTAGCCTCGACGTAAATCAATCAGTTTGCTTCCTCCGAAAGTAACCTCCCGGAAGGTCCGACGGTCATAAATCGACTAAGTCAAATACCGAGGAGATACAAGTCAGAATCCAACAATCGTAAAATGATATTCGGCAAACTGATATGGCTGGAATCAATGATGTACCAACCGCCGTCCCTCACACAGAGAAGCTGGAAAAATTCAACGAAGTCGGCTTCAAAAGATAGTAGCAAAAGATGTTGTTCTACCTGACTACGTTGAACCTTGTACGGTTCCTACGTGAAGACTCGCCAGCCGCTACGGAAGATAATTCTGAGAGTCAGGCTGCTCGCGATGCGTGGTCACATGGCGCCATACGGTAAGGTAACTCCTGTAGCTATCCTTGAAGCTCCTTCAACTCCGCTGGCGCCATACGGTAAGGTTCCTTTGAGATCGGATTAGTGCCAGGAATCAGTTCGATCTCAAATTCGATTTCTCTGTCCGGGGCCAATCCTGGTAGATCGTCTGGGAATACGTCCGGATAATTGCATACCACTCTGACATCACTTAGTTTCTGATCCTTTGTTTGAGTGGTGCTGACCACATATGCTAGAAAACCAGTGTATCCTTTCGCTAGCATCTTCTGCGCCTTTAGAGCCGACAAGAATTTCCCGGTTCTCTTCCTTGGCTCTCCGATGAATTCAAACATAGGTTCCGCCTCGGGCTAGAATACCACTTTTCGCTTACGACACTTGATAGAAGCACCGTATTTGCTCAGAAAACCCATACCCAGTATTGCATCATAATCTTGCATGTCGAGTACTATCAGGTCGCAATAGAGATCTCTTCCTGCGATTCTGATTGGTGCTACACACAACACGTGGGTGGATGCCATTGTTTCTCCCGAAGGCAGGGTTGTTAGAAATTTACAGTCTAGAACTTGTAGAGGTATGTCTATCTTCTTAGAGTAAGGCATGGAAATAAACGAATGCGTTGCTCCAGTGTCAAATAATGCAGTAGCATGTTGACCGTAAATAAAGATCTGACCTGTAACCACCGTCGAAACATTCGTTGCGTCCTCCTTGGTAAGTGAGAAAACCCTGGCGTTCGTCGTAACTGGCGGGGCTTCCAGTGCAGCTTGCATATAATGCAGTTGGGCAGGGGCACCCTGGTGCTGGATCAGCTGCTGAGGTGGTGCCTGAGGCTTAATAGGACAGTCGATGGCCTTGTGTCCTTCCAATCCGCAGGTGTAGCATTTATTTGTACCTCTGCGACATTCTCCAAGATGCTTATTTCCACATTTCGCGCACGGGTTGATCTTGACCTTCTTGTTCACTGGACCACCTTTAGGATTGTTCCATTTCTTTTTGTCGTCGCGGTTCCCCTTCTGCTGATTAATACTGTTCAAATAGTGCTCGGTGATCAAGGTGCTATTGAACAACTCCTCTGCGGTCTGCGGTCGGTTAACTCCGCCGGCCACGTTCAGAGCTATCTCGGGCCGCAACATTTTCAGCATCAGGCGGACCTTTTCTTTCTCTGTCTTGACCAACTCGGGACATAAGCGAGCCAACCTATTGAATCTCTTGACAGCTTCACTGACTGACAGATCGCCTTGACGGAATTCCATAAACTCGTCGTAGTGTTTGTTGGTGACCCACATGTGGAAGAATTCCTCATAAAATTCTGATTCGAAGTCCGTCCATTTCATCTGGTTCACGGGTATCTTAGCCTTGACCCTTTCCCACCATATTCTGGCATCGCTAGGAAGGCAGAATGACGCACACTTGACCTTCTCGTGCTCCGGCCAGTCCAGCAGCTCCATAGTACTCTCTACCGTCTTGAGCCAGACCTGAGCATCCCACGGTTCGCAAGCACCCGTAAAAGTTTCCGGCATCAGCCTTTGCCACTAGATTAAGTAAGCTTCCGGTAGCATTCTGGTGGCAGGGCCTGTCGGGGGTGCTGGCGGAGTCGGAGGCACTACAGGTGTCACTGTCTGGTTCGCAGATGGAACGATAGTATTTGCTTGCTGACTCATCAAGGTGTTGATGGTCTGCTGCTGCTCGGTGAGTTGACGCTGGAGTTCTGTCACTAGGTGCGTCAGGTCAGGCTGAGGTACGGTATCATTAATTCTAGTACTTCTTCTAGCCATGCTGTTCTCATATTACAACAACAAGCTAGTATAAGATCATTTATCATTTTCATTATTTTCATGTATATACATGCATTTGTATCATTTTTTTCGTTATAAGGTAAGGTAAGGTACTACCCTATGTTTCCATTCCCAGGTAAAAAAAACATGGTTCCATAATTTCGTATTTGCATACTTAGTCATAAACATTCCTTATCGTTCTAGAACCATATAGGGTATCACATCTACTTGTATGGTTAGTCTAGAAACATTTCTATCATAAGTAAACATAGAGCAAACATACTTAAATTATGTAAGGTAAGATCTTACTTGGAAGATGCAGGATGCAGGCTTGATGTGTGTGTAGTGAGATGACAATTTCGCTCTAATACCAAGCTGTAACGCCCGACCCTTACGTGAGTGACGCGTTACTTTTTTTTTCTTTCTTTCATACATTATTGCATTTGGAGCGTAAATATAGCAGCGGAAATAATACTAAATCATGAACATATGTGATTGGATAAATTTCTTTCTAACAAAACTACTTTAAGTATGTGAATCATAGCATAGCATATCTATCAAGAGAGTATATAGTTCTACTTTAAGCATGCATATCATAAAGAACTTCAACTCCAACAAGTAGTAAGCGTAACATAAAAACTAACACATGCATTTATAAGTAGCAACATTAAGTCCATGAGAAATAAGTTCATAAATAAGAGTAAAGACAATAGTAGGATCGTTCTGCCAAGTCACTGTCACACACACACAGGCCCTCCTGCTGCTTCCCCTTTAGTTTGATCTGCAACATAAGAAGGTAGACTATAAGCATAAAATGCTTAGTAAGCTCCTTGCTTACTCACAAAATCCGTACATCACATATAAGTAGAAATCTACATCATTTGACATAAACATATAACATGAATAAATACTTAAAGCAACTAAAGCTCATAAGCATAAACACTTAACATTCGTATAATCTTTAAAACATAATCATGTACATAACATTAGACATAGCATATGCAATATCATTAAACATAAACATGTGCATAAACATTAAACATAGCATATGACATACTTAACATGGCATGGTTCTTGATATAAACATAAACATATGGAATACTTAACATGGCATGGTTCTTAATCATAAACATAAGCATATGAAATACTTAACATAGCATGGATGCATAATATGAATGAATGCATGAGTTAAATGCACATAACATAAGGATGCTTATTTGAAAATCATAATTATAAATACTTAAACATAATCATAACATCATGGGGGCCCTGGCTTGTACCACATAAGGACAGCTACGGTAGTCCCATAACCGTGGACACCTACGGTAGTCCTGAACTGTGGACAACTACGGTAGTCCAGAACCGAGGCTAACATAAGGAGCCCATGCCTGTTGGACAGCTGCGGTAGTCCCAGAACCGTGGACAGCTACGGTAGTCCAGAACCGAGGCGTTCTTAAGGTGCCCATCCCTTGGACCTTTTTAGGGTCCGGTACAAGCTCATTCATAAAGTAAAATAGCATACATGATTCCTTTTCTTTCTATAGCAATTTTTCTTTAGCATAGCGTTCGTCATTTCTTTTCTTTTCTTAGAAATTGCTCTTTAGACATTCTTTTATACATAATGTCATACATGTCATGGGTATACATTCAAAGCATAAATGTCATCATAACTTTCAAGCATGAGCATGGCATGGAGAAAACATAATTTCATGGTAAGAAAGTTCATAACATGCCAACTTATCATTCATGATTCATGAAACACATAATGTTCAGTTTAAAACTAAGGATGATACACCTAGGGAACTTGCTCCAATTTTTCATCTATCATGGCCTAATGAAACATAGATACCTTTAATTTAACCATAATTCAACATATATTCCACTGGTCAAAACATTTAGATAGGGTTATCATGGCATGAAAACACAACACAACATCTCACAACTCATACAACATGCATACATTGAATATCCTATTACCAAGAGACATCATCAAGTGAGGTAGTGACCTTAACCCATCCTAAAACCCAATTTAAGGTACTAATCATAAAATTCTAAGGTTCATATCAACATGAAAATGACCAAGAAACAAAAACAATTGATTCATACAACATGCATATGTTATATATTCTAACACTAGGTATTATTAGCAAGTAACATGGCATCTTTAACTCTTTTATTTCTTTTCATCTATCATGGCATAAAACATGAATACCTTTAATTCAACCATAATTCATTATATACTCTACTGATCAAAACATTTAGATAGGGTTATCATGGCATAAAAATACAACACAACATCTTAACAACTCATACAACACGCATACATTGAATACCCTATTACCAAGAGACCTTATCAAGTGATGTAGTGACCTTAACCCATCCTAAAACCTAATTTAAGAAATTGATCAGAAACTTCTAAGGATCATATCAACATGAAAATGACAAAAACAAAAGTAATTGATTCATACAACATGCATATGATATATATTCAAACACTAGGAAATATTAGCAAGTAACATGGCATCTTTAACTCATTTTTTTATCCTTATTTAGGGTATTAACCAAACATGTTCAGAGGGGAAACATGGCCTAAAATATACATAAAACCCTCAAACAAACATCAACAAGGAATTAAAACCATTAGCTAGTCAAAAAGAACTCAAACATCTTCTTATGGCCAAAAAGTCTATGGCTTCTTGAGAGCCTTGGCCTAAACTTTAAGGGTCTTTTTGCTTCATCTTTTTTTCATCATAACTCATAACTTAACATCAAGAAAACATTGGAGTCATTAGATAGCATCAAACACAAACCTAGGCCCTAAAACCCATGATGGCCGAAACTTACCTTTAGGGAAAAACTACATGATTTTTAGCAACACATTACAAGAACATACAAGAACATGAACAAAAATATATATATAGCTATTATGTTGCAGGTGAGGGGAGTCTTACCCTTGTTGTCTCAGTTATAAACCTCAAATAGAGAAACAAAAGGAAACCTTCTTGACTTTAGAGTACTCCTTGCCCTTGTAGCCTTGTAGAAGAACTTGGATCTTCAAGAGGGAGACCTCTTGTGAAGTTTTCCAAGAGGAAAACTCCTTTGGGATTTCGGCCAAGAAGGAAGAAGAGAGGGGAGAGGAAGCGCCTTGGTGGAAGAGAAGAAGAGAAAAGTAACTTAAGCCTCTTCACTTCTCATCCCACCTCTTTATACTAAGTGAAGGGGCAAGTGAAAGGGCATGGTGCCTCCTCTCATGGTGACTCTTCACTTCCCTTATCCTTCCACCTATCTACAATTCCCTTTATCCTCCTAATAGCACTCCCTTGCTAGGTGAATTGGTTACACATGTATTTTTAAGGCTTACAACATCTCTAAGGTCCAAGGTTCAATCCTTGGCACCTACATCATTTCATTTTTTTTATTCTTTTGCAAGCCCATCTAAAGTAAGGTCCATTACATGATGTGTTATTTCTTTTATCCTCATGGGGCCCATTAGGATAACTAATGAAGTGCTATTTAAGATCCATTAGGAATTTCCACCATTTAGAGCCCATATAAGGCCTATTAACACTTACACTAAAATTTCCACAACTCTAACTATCATTCATGAATCATACTTAATATGGCTATTATTCATGAAATCCTACTCAATATTAGGGATAATATTGAAGGGAATTTTAGTGGGGTGTTACATTTCAATCCAACAACTTTGTGCTTATGAAGAACGGTGTCTTCATAGGAAAGGGGTATTTAGAACAAAATTTGTTCAAGATGGTTGTAATGACTGTACACCATAATTTTGATGGTAATAAATTAAAAGCTTCCAGCTATGTTGTTGAGTGTTTTAATTTATGACATGAATGGCTTGGGCATGTCAATAATAATACTCTGAAACGTCTCGTCAAACTAAATTTATTACCAAACATCGATGTTGACGAAACACACAAATGCGAAGTGTGTGTGGAGGCGAAAATGACGAGACTACCTTTTCATTCGGTGGAAAGGTCAACGACTCCTCTAGAATTAATACATAGTGATCTATGCGACTTGAAATTCGTGCAAACTAGAGGAGGTAAAAAGTACACCATTACTTTTATCTATGATTGCACGAAGTTCTGTTATGTCTTTCTTTTAAGAAGTAAAGACGAAGCCCTAGAAGTTTTCAGAACCTATAAAACGGAAGTTGAAAATCAACTTGAAAAATGAATTAAAATAATTCGTAGCGATAGAGATGGAGAATATGGTGCACCGTTTGATGAATTCTGTTCATAATATGGAATCATCCATCAGACAATGGCACCTTACTCACCTCAATCGAATGGTGTTGTCAAACGTAAAAAATCGGACACTAAAGGAAATGATGAATGCTTTGTTGATAAATTCAGGCTTACCCCATAACTTGTGGGGGGAAGTGATGACTATATACCCACAACGAGTGTCATGAATGAGCCTCAAATTTAAATTTATAAGTTGAAAACCCTTAGCTCACAAATCAAAGTGTAGTATAGGAGCCTTAAGTCGTATTTTTCCAAGGACTAGTTAAGGATGCTTAGTTCAAGCTTGAATTCGTCGTTTTATATTTTGGGTTTTCAAATAAGATGGGGTTTTTGCGGTAATGGATGAAATAACAATTTGAAACAAAATAGACTTAGCTAAAGCAGAACTAACTCAAAATTGCCGAAACTACACTTATCCCTATTTAACAACTGAGCAATTCAATACGAAACTATAAGATTGAAATTCAAGAACTAATATTGAATGCAGAAATCTGTATCTAACTACCGAATTGTGTAATTTATATTTAAGCAAACTAAATGAAAATTACCAAGAATGTAAATGGATACAAATTGAAGCAACCAAAAGAAATAAGTTTTCAGAATTGAAATTTTGCAGAAATGAAACACCAGATCAGTCCCTTTCCAAGCTTTCCTCTTGCCGTCACACAAAAGTCCAGCTAGAAACCCTCTAGCTCGAAAACCAGCGAAGAACAACTCCCTTGATCAGTTTGCAATGGTTTAGGTGCGAATTGATCTTCCAGGTTAGGACTTTTCATCAAACCTAGTCCCACTAGGTATGCCTAGTCCACGACCAGGACTTAGACCTAATCATAATCATCAACTTAAACTAAAATCGATGTCAACACCAAAACAACAATCAGGGTCAGACTGCATTAACAATCTCCCCCTTTTTGTTGTTTGACAATCCGATTTTAAGTTTAGTGATTCGAAATCATTTTCCTCAATTCAGAATCATAGGGGAATCAGGATCCTCCCCCTACAACATTATCATCCCAAACTTAACCAACCACACTCTCCCCCTTTGTCGAACATCAAAAAGGGTCTAGCGGGGCCGTTAAGTTTAAATAAACTCCCCCTCAACCCTAGGGGTATCCCAAAACAACAAAAGATTTGATTGAATTTTGAAGGGATATGAAAACATATGATAAAGATAAGGCATGGCAAAACAGGCATATGTATCATATGAATATGGCATCATAAGCATAATCATAGCAATGCATGATATCAGATGAATGAAGCATAAGCAAAATCTAGACATAGAAATAAGGCATAAAGCATAGCCTGGAAAGCAAGTGTATCATACATCAAAACCAGACAACTAAGTAGATGCATATCAATGCATCAAAATCAAGGCAAATGCGGCACAAGGCCATAAAAGTCAAGTCATGAGGCATACAACCTAAAAGTCATACAATCCAAACAGTCAGATAGTCAAATCACAAGCAGATGCAGAGTATATCAACCATCGGCGGGGGGGGGGGGGGGGGGGGGGGGTCATCATGCATAGGGTCATCCATCGTGGCATCATCATGAGCAAAGGACCCAGGTGCAGCACTACCGGAGGGCGCATCTCCTGGAAATGTGTGGCGGCGCCACTCATCATACCAAGGCTGCTGTAGCGTACAGACCCCGGAGACATCAGACTCCACCGCGGTCAGTCTGCGGTCGAAGGAGCGAAAACCCGAGCGGACCTCCTCGCGATAGAGCTCTCTCAAGTGAAGATCATGCTGGATCGTCCAATCCAGCTCAGAAATCTGCCAGCGTAGGTCCGGGTCTGGCTCATAATCGTAATCGGCAGCAGTAGCGGGAGCCTGAAAATGTGCAGCAGCATCGGCTGGTGCCTGAAAATGTGGACCTCCCCCAGGTAGATCGTGTTGGATCAAGAGAAACGATAGAGGGGGGGTGAATATCGTAAAACGTTCGGATTCGTAAAAGAGAATTAGCAATGGAAATAATTAAAGTAAAACACACGCGAACACCATGATTTTACTTGGTTCGGAGTCGCGGTCGGCTCCTACTCCAAGGCCCACGGTCGTTGACCGTTTACTGCGGGCAATTCTATATGCGCAAACAGTTTACAGAAATAGATTACAAGATTCGTACAGTAAACTAAAAGAAAGCTGCTCTTTGTTACCGACGTCCAGAGTAGATCTTATTTTCGAAGCAGAGGGACGTCGTCGGCGCTTGTATCTCGAGTCGGGAGGTTTCCGGGACAGAGCGCTGGAGCAGAAGAGCGTGAATGTGTTGGAAGAATAGTTGTTCTGAAGCCTTGGGGTCGAGGGCCTTTTTATAGCCCCTGGGGCACCCGGAACGTTGGGGGCGCCACCCCCCCCCCCCCCCACGTGTCATCTGATCCGAGTTCCTCTCGGTCAGTTCTGATCCTTTCAAACTTGGGTCAGACTTTGACGGGGGCGCCCGGTCGCTGGGGGCGCCCGGGTTGACTCTTATCCGTTGGCTTCTCGCTGGCTTGCCTCTTATCCGCTTCGTTAGCTTGAGCTCGGGGTGCCCGGACCATCCGGGGCACCCGGGAGCACGGGGGCGCCCCGCCCATGAGCTGTCGAAGCGTACATTTGGTCTACTTATTTTGTATTCACCTTGGGGTGGTCGGGACACTCCGGGCGCCCTACTCAGCTTCTACCTCACTCCTTTGAGGCTCTCTGAGCTACAGACACTCGTTCCTTCGGTCCTGCATCCAGGGTTAGTCCAAAATAACACAGAGCAATAATATGTTAGTTTTATACAGCCTTCACTGTCTTGGTTCTGACTTTGGGTCTCCCAAATGGAGCCCTAGGTCGAGCCGACGCCTACTATTCCCTCGACGGGGAACACGCCCTCACCTACTCCTTTCGGGAGAATTTACCTGATGCCAACCAGCTCCTCCGGTTGGACTTTTGGCCAGCAGTCCTTCGCCAGGTGCCTAGCTGTCCTTCGCCAGGTCTTCAGTACCAAGCTGTCCTTCGCCTGGTGCCTAGCAGTCCTTCGCTAGGTCTTCGTCTCCTAGCATCCCTTCGCTAGGTGCCCAGCGGTCCTTCGCTAGGTCTTTGTATCCTGGCTTTCTTTCGCCAGGTGCCTAGCAGTCCTTCGCTAGGGCTTTGTATCCTGGCATTCCTTCACCAGGTGCCTAGCAGTCCTTCGCTAGGGCTTTCGTTCCAGGCAGTCCTTCGCCTGCTGCCTAGCAGTCCTTCGCTAGACTTTATTTCCTGGCAGTCCTTCGCCAGGTGCCTAGCAGCCCTTCGCTAGGACTTTGTTTCCTGGCAGTCCTTCGCCAAGTGCCTAGCAGCCCTTCGCTAGGACTTTTCCTGCACACTTGAGTAACATTGTTAGATAACCAATAATACTTAACATTGAACCCTTTGCCAATATCAAAACAAGGTTCGATATGGTGCTTCCTGCACCAACAATCTCCCCATTTTTGATTTATGGCAACACAATTCAAAGTTAAGTAAAAATTACAACAGTTAAGCAAGAAGGTTAAGACCAATAACACATAGTATTTCAGAATAGTATAAATTCTAAAACCAATGTAATTTTGAAAAAATTTCTCATACTCATACTCCCCCTGAATAATTGTTTTATAAAACAATAATTAACTTAACTCTTAACTTTGACCTTTCCTCCCCCTTTGACATATATCAAAAATAAACCTGGGTGAACAAGGTATCTAACAGGGATTTTTGAGTTTTTCTGAGTGCTT